>JAPMOB010225753.1:23927-83629 GCA_029875015.1 Lepomis gibbosus | reverse complement strand
GTGTGTGTGTGTGTGTGTGTGTGTGTGTGTGTGTGTGTGTGTGTGTGTGTGTGTGTGTGTGTGTGTGCGTGTGTGTGTGATTCAGCAGAGCAGCGATAGCTTGTGTTTTATGATGTTGGAGTCACATTATAGCCCCCCAGCTTTGAATTAGACCACTGTGAAGACCCCACCCTATTCCAACACACACACACACACACAAACACGAGGGGCTTCACACTTACGTTCTTTAGCCCGTTATGGAATCAAACTGTACACACATGTGACTACACTTGCAAATATGCACACAAAACACACTCGCATGCACACACACACACACACACACAGACTGAAGAGGCAAATAGAAAAAAATGCATACATGCCAAACAGCCCAGCACACACAAATACACATGCAATAGACAGTGATTAATGAGCTTTTTTTGTTGCTGTGTAACAACACATCTGCTGCCACGGGGACTTCAGCACGAGCCGGAAACAATATGGCTTACTTGGCCCATTATACAATGGCTAGTCATAATGAAACACACACACACACACACTTCATCTGCCCTCATTATGCTGGTGGCAACCCCGTTTTGTCCTAATCCAACCTCCTCCTACACACACACATGCTCACACACAACCCCTGCAAACATACACATATGCCCATGATACGTTTTGTATCCATGACCCCCCACCCAAGACCTGGGAAAACTGCATCCCTAGGAACCTCCAGAATGCTTCATTCAGGTTTTCTACAAAAACACCCCATTGATTGTGACCTGCAGGCAGTCAGCTCTACCACACTGCAGACCACAACGTAGACCAAAACAATAATACATGTCACTTTTCATGTTGCTTTTTTTGCAGAGAACAGCAACAGGCTCAAAAAATCAACAGAGATCAACGCATTGAAAGGAAGGATTACAAAAGGTGGATAAAAACAATTTATCCCAAGACCACCTCTTGTTTTTGTTTTGTTTTTTTAAAAGAGTTTGTTCTTCATTTTTGCTCATTAAAATAAAACCTTCCAAACGTTACCCAAAGAAAAGGATTTATCCTGTGTGTTTTTCTATGCATGTATAGGGCTAGCTCGAGGTCAGATGTGCGTGGGTGGAAGTCTGTGAGATGTGCGTGTCGCTGGGTCACCTTGTGTGTGGTGGGGTGTGTGCTGCATGTTTGTTGGTGGAGGGGTTCGACCAGCTTGGCATTTACGTGATGACCTCTGTGGGGGTCACTTGAGAAGACAGAAGTTGAAGCCAAATGGTGAAACAAAGGCAGGGCGTGGCTGTGAGTTTTATGGAGCCTGGCGCATGTGTGTGTGTGTGTGTGTGTGTGTGTGTGTGTGTGTGTGTGTGTGTGTGTGTCCATAGGGATAAAAAGAACCCGAGGACAATAGAGGTGTGCATCAGCTGACTATAGGGGAAATTATTCAAGAAACAAATTAACGTCTCACTCGACCACTTGGGACACCGCCTATAAATCTCACAGAAATACCGTAAAATGATCTTCAGCCTTTTCCTTTAAATACATTCTGTTTCACTTATACATGACATCTGTGATTCAGACCGGTTCAATACAGCTTGTTCTATTCGTTGTTCACAACAATCAGTGGTGCTCTTTCCTCACAATGCATGCAAGCACATATGTGATGCATCTTATGTTTCATGCAATGGTGGAAGATCACATCCGCTGCAAATAAAAGTAGCAATACCACAAGTAAAAATCCGGCACTCAAAATTTTACTTTGTCAATTGATCAGTTCAATGTCTGGTCTATAAAATGCCAGAAAATGGCTTCACCATTTCAAAGAGACCAACGTGATATCTTCAAATTGCATATTTTGTTCAACCAACAGCCCCAAACCATAAGATTTTCAGTTTTCTGGCATAAAAGCAGTAAATTCTCACATTTTTGAAGTTGAAACTAGACAATGTTTGGTCTTTGTGCTTGAAAAAAACTTGAATGATGAAATGATTATCAAATCAGGTGCTGATTCATAATCTTGTCAGCTCTACACACACGTATGAACAGAAAATGTTCTTCAGTGTCAAAAGTGAATCAGAATTGCCTCATTGAAAGTGTTATTGTTGGATTACTATTACTACTGCGTAACTTAATCTGCACAGAAAGCAGTCCACTGATCCATTAGTGGTAGTGAAGTAAAAAGTACACTTCTTTCCTCTGAAATATAGTGCTTGAAATATAAAATCACAAAACAGGGAAATAAAAATAATGTTGGTTTTAAGTTGATAAAATAAAATTGTGATGATTGGACTGAGCATTCTTTAATGCTAGTAACATCTTTGCCTTTCATGAGAATCGTAATGTCTATTGTGATAAAGGTGTGTCGCTGTTTAATAGCAACAAACAGATATAAAATAAATGAATCTACAAGACATACCGTATTTGAAACAAAGAGACAGACAACAGCAAATATATATTGAAGCAGAATTCCCCCAGTGTTTGTCTTGATACCCTGAAAACACACAGCCTCAGGCCAAAACAGCCTCTGGCAAACACCACTATCACAGTAGCGCTCATAAAAATGTGAGAATCTCCTCTTATTTTCTTCCCAGGTCTTGTTCGAAGAGGTAGAATAATTCAGAAGCTGTAATCATACATGGTGCATCAGAGGGGGTACTACACAAGTGCACAGTAAATCATAAGTACAATATGATGGCTCATTGACTTGCGCAATCACATGTTGACAGCAGGTGATGAAAATAATCGATTTCCCCTTTTCATCGACTAATGATCGAGGTTTAAACATTGCGGTGGGATAAGGCTATTCCCTGCATAGGACTGCTGCTGGGCCTTGTTCGGTGTGGTTGCAACACACTCACAGAAAGAATATCACATACGCACATACAGATATACACATTTTCACCTCTAACATTTAACGACAAGAGAGAAAGCGTCAGGCCGTCTACAGACTCAGATAATTAAACCAGAGGGAAATTATAACAACTCGCTTTCTCCTCCCCCCGTCTCTATCTCGTTTCTCTCTGTCTCTCTTTCTGTTTTGTTCACTCCCACTCTTACTGCTTGTCAGCAAATCAGCCTGACTGCAGATGAAAATGGAAATCCAAAAAAGGAGAGGGAAGAGAGAAGAGGAGGAAAGTACATATTGGTAGCAGTTGCGCCACAAAGGAAAGACAAAAGTAACATTTTCCATCTATTTACTTCTATCTGTGGTGGTGGTGGGGTTTTAGCACAATAATTCAAATGCTGCTATGGCAGGTGCGAGGAGCTGCATGCAGCAGACATCGTTGGGCTAATTTATAGTTTTCATTTAGTGTTTTTATCATCCCATTATTGACCATCACACACACATACAGACACACACACATTCAAACAGACTGGCACCCCTGAGAGGGTCCAAAAGGTATAATAGTCATTCTCCTCACAAGCCTTTGTGTTGTGTGTCTCATTAGTGTTTGCAACACAATCAGGCCCTGCTCACCTCCACAGCAGGGCTCTTTGACTTGACTCACACTGTGTGCCTCTGTTTGAATGTGTGTGTGTGTGTGTGTGTGTGTGTGTGTGTGTGTGGGTGGGTGGGTGTGTGTGGAGTTAATAGATGTTCAGAGAGCAGCACGTAGGAGTGTAACTCCTGCTGTGATGTGTTTTACAATTCATATCTAAGCACTGGAGTACTGTAAAATTGCCAACACAAATCAGCTGTGATGAGCTGGGGTCTATTACCCCAACACACATACACAGGCACACACACACGCACACACCATACGGCACTTGGACACACACACACTCAGCAAAAGCCATTGTCCAGAGATGAGAGGGAAAGGTTGGGAATGGGAGGGGTGTTTCCATGGTGACCAGGGCGACAGAAGGAAGGGGGGGTCTGTCTCCCGACCTTCATTGAGAAGGTGATGACTGTCACTAAGCTGAAGCAAGACAGCCAGTAGTGAGACAAGAGTGAGGGAGAGAGCGATCAGCAGCCGTGTACGCCCGCCGTGGCTGTGGCCTGTGTGAGCTTCACTGGTCAGTCTGAGGCACTTAGCATTAGCATCAGAAAGACATTATGCTAATAGCCTCAAAGGCAGCAGCCCCCGCCTTTGTGTTTTCTGCGCCAACCCAAGGGCACGGGAGGATTTTACATTTCAACTGCTGTTCCAGCCCTAAACTCCCACATCATTTGCATGAAGATAAAATTTAAAAAATGGGGAAATTATGGTGCATTACACAAACGATGGAGTATGGCGAAGGTCCACAACCCACAGGCACTGAGAACAAAAAGACTTCAAGGCAATGTGACGAAGGGTCAAACAAGCTAAACTCAGAACACACTAAAGGCAGTTAAAGTGAAACCAGACCTTCTGTTTCACTTGTGCTCCTGAGGTAGAAAACCTCATTCAAAATCTCATTGACATTTTTAATAATACAGTTACAAAAAAAAAAACAGGTTAAATGTCACCCAGCTTGACAGACCGATGCCAGACAACAGGCGAGCTACCGCATCGTGATGCTAACAATGAAAAGAGTACTAGAGCATTTAACAGAAGCTGAAGTAAAATTACTACTATATGTTCAATTTAAAAGGGTGAGGGGTGTATCATGACGATAACATTACATGATAGCACTTTTAAATCAAAGAAGCCTTTCCTCACTGTAAACGCAACTAAAATGAGCCCTGAAAGTCAGACAATTAGCATTAAACAAACAATGAATTCATAAGAGGGTACGGTCTCTCAGCTATAAGCACAAACTAATGGCTAAATTATTGGTTAAAGTTGAGGTAGTTTGCCTTGTGATGATGCGTGTCATGCTTAAATACCTTTCTTTGACCTCAATTCATGTTTTCGGGAAATTTAATTAACTATTTAGAGGCTGCAAAGGGAACAGATCACCTGATACTACACCAAACACTCCTTCACAATATGATACCTGCAGGACAAAGTCAGCGATGCGGCGCTTTTGTTTTTGCACAGCAATTTGTTGAGTGTCCCATTTACGCCATGAAATTGGAGATAGGAGGGCTCTTTCAGCGGACAAAATGAAATATCACAGGGTTGGGCAATTACAGTATTTACTTCAGCCAGCGCGTTATATGTTCTCCTGTGTTAAAGTACCCTTCAAGCCCATGAGAATGACAAATAACAAAGGGGAAGAGAGTCCACCTCCACATGAATCATTTCAATCAACGCTGCTGACATACTTCTACCACACAACACAGCTACTCAGGGAATGCAGAGAAAGATGTCACAGAAGAAGACCACTGAAAAAATGAGAAGAGGGGGTGTCGGGCCTGAGCAAGAAGAGGAGGTGAGTGGAGGGAAGAAAAAGAGTAGAGAGGTAGACACTCAGTCACCTTGGATGAGTCATTCAACACACCTCAACACTTCATACGGAGACAAATTTGCAGTACAATACTCTCTCCCTCTCCTTCGCCCCTTTTCTGGTTAGTCAAGCATCACGACACACATCCGCACACACAGTCAGAGTGTCACCCTGTGAAAATAAATGTCACGGTGCGCAACCACAAACTGGATAAAAACAGCATTTAATTTATTTTCTCATCTCTCCAAACTGGCTTGTTATTGGATTGAAAGGGTGCCCTTGACCAGCACCACTGTGACTCAATGCATTAAAGAAGTTCGTCATCCACAGACAGAGAAGCCGGGTCAGAGGGTAAAAATAGGCTACAAACGAAGAGCAGAGAAACGGAGGTGGCTGACGGCATCTGAAAAAGGATGCTCGTGGTGCTCGTAGTAAAAGAAAGGAATGTTTGCATCCTTGCTGAAGTACAGGTTCTGTGAGGCGATCAAGTACAAGAACGTTTCTCTGCTGACAGAGTCACTGGGTTTATTGTTTCTTTGGTCCTTATGAGACCAAAGGTGTTGTGTGAAGCATCATAAAACATTTTCAAACGCCAGTGTAACATTCCCAAATTATACCATTTCACTCTAATTAATGGAAAAATACTTTAATAATATTTAAATGTATTGTATCAACATGGGATTACAAAAAAGTTATCTGCATGCTGGAATCACACCTCTCTTAAGCCTTAACTGAATTTCTTTTGTATTGATTTTCTGTATCTACCACCTATCCAATAAAGGTGTTTTAGAAATGAACTATGTACTCCACAGTAATCGTGTGTGCTAATTGCATATTTTATGTGAAAAATGTGTCCATACTTCTGAATAGTTTGACATTTTGGGAAATATGCTTATTTACATCCTTGAATAGAGTTAGATGAGAAAATAAATACCACTCTTATGTTTGCATGGTAAATTTGCAGCTGCAGCCAGTAGCCATAGCATATCTTAGCACAAAAACTGTAAACCAAGGGAAACATCTGGCCTGGCTCTGTCCAAAAGTAACAAAATCCTGTTATACAAACACCTACTGTACACAAACCAAAGTCTAGAAATGACAAATTGTGGTTTTATGGGGGATTGTGTGCCAGACAATCTTGGCACAGTGGCTTCCTGGAGTTGTAAAACCTCATAAAACCACGACATGCCAATTTTACACTAAGGTTTTTCATCCATCCATCCATCGTCAACCGCTTGTCCTGCGTACAGGGTCGCGGGGGGGCTGGAGCCTATCCCAGCTGGCATAGGGCGAAAGGCGGGGTACACCCTGGACAGGTCGCCAGTCCATCGCAGGGCCACACTAAGGTTTTTCTACATTTAAATAAATTAGATGTAATGCATTAATCATTGAGCTTTAGAAGTGCTATTAGATGGATTTTGTTACATTCAAACAAAACCAGGCTAGCTGTTTCCCTCTGTTGTCATTCTTTGTACTAAGCTAACTGGCTGTTGGATGTAGTATTATATTTGTTTAATGAGAATGGTATCACTTGTCTCATTAAACTCTCTGCAGCGAATAAGCATATTTCCAAAATTGTCAAAGTAAGAGTTTAAAATTTTCTACAGAAATATTAGTAGCTTTAAGTATAAACCACATGAGAAACAAAAGAAATAGACTACTCCACCTCCTTCCCCAATAAAAGGTGGAAGCTGTGCCTTTATTAAACCATGGCTGACTAAACGAGATGTGTGTCTGGAAATCCTCAGGGAAGATTGACAGCGAGGGAAGAGGGCTGTCGGCATTACTGGGGTGCATAGATCACAAACCAATAACAGGGCTCATTTCCCTCCCTCTGTCCCAGAGGATGGGCCTCCAGGGTCAGAGGGGCGTGTCGTCGTGGTTAAGCCCCAGCAGGAGGAGGCATGTTGGGCCATAACCTGCATGATGAAACAGCCCTGTCTGTTTCCAAAGCAACTGACCCCCCCTACATTTTTACATGTTCTGCGTTCTCATGACTGTCTACATTTTAATATTTTATATTTCAATGTGAAGAACATTTAGTTTACTTGTAATGAAATGTGAAGTATAAATAAAATTTCTATTAAAGACTGG
Organism: Lepomis gibbosus; assembly: GCA_029875015.1. Classification (NCBI taxonomy): domain Eukaryota; kingdom Metazoa; phylum Chordata; class Actinopteri; order Centrarchiformes; family Centrarchidae; genus Lepomis; species Lepomis gibbosus. Next base: position 76,258 of record JAPMOB010225753.1, on the reverse strand, counting down.
AGAACCACACAAACGCAGTCTATAGTTTCAATGCACAATGTTTGGGAGAAGACGCTTCAACTGAACACGTCACTGATACATCTTCCATGCAGGTCATGTCTGCATGTGACCCACTAACATATTTACCTGTGCTTCAATTCTTTAACTTTAACTGCAACTTTTAATTCATAGGATTATATAATCATAATTATAATAGTTACCATTTTTGTGAATATTATATGATTATTTAAATATATATAAAAATATTGGCAGTTGATTCAGCAGTTGCTAGTGGTGGTATTCGCCTGTATTTTAGTATTTTCATCCTGAAATATTGCACCTTAGTGAGTATAAGCCCTGTACATCTAAATACTTTTCACTCCTTATTTTCTGCTCCATGAATGCTTGAAAAATATGAAATATTTACTTTAGGTGATCTTATATAATTTTTAGTACTATACATTTTACATTAATCACTTTATATAAAATTGAAGCATGCAACACTTACAAAAATTAAATCTGTTGCCAAAAACATCTTTTCATGATTGTAACAAAACAGACAACACACAGCATCAGTCCAATAAGGATCATTTAATAACAAAAAAATTAATAATAATACAAACAAGTTACAAATAAAGAGTCGACTCATTTCTGACCATGTCAAGTGATCAGGCACAGAATTACCATCAAATAACATTTGCATTCGATAACCATGGCCATTAGAAACCTGAGCTTGATACAAAATGTCATGAACTGTGTGTGGTACAAATGTATGTTGCACAATGATTAGGAAGCATTACAAAAGGTAGAGAGTGAGAATATAAATATACTGTATGTACAACTGATGGAGTAAACTCCTTAATGCAGAATCCAACAGGCGCCTTGCAGCTCTTGAACATTTTCTTCTGTACAGTTGGGAGTTGTAGAAACTGAATCTGTAGACTGTAAACTGTAGTTGTAGAATCTGCTGCTAACTCAGTGCTGATGCATCAGCAGGGACATTAAAAACAAATACACTTGATTTGTATTTCTTTAAATGAAGTTTAAATGTGGAGAAGGGAGAGGATTGGCTGAGTCTGAGTGCTGAGCAGAAATAACACCTTCTCCCTCAGGGCACTGGTCAGCAACAGTATCGTAGTATTTGAAAAAAAAAAAAAAAGGGTTATTATCTTTTTCTGCTGGCAACCACAGAGGATCCTGCTTGGTCACACTCCATTCAGGCTTTCACTTCAGGGGTCACAGGCTGAAGGTCTGGGGTCATGGCGCAGCAGTCACTAGGAAGGGACATCTTCACCATGTATAGCCTTATACTTGGACATCTCCTCTGGAAAGACTTTGCTGAGCTCGGAGATCAGAAGGCTCTTAAATTTCTGTGATAAACAAACAGCAGAGGTTGCTTTATCACTGAAATATAACTGCTTTTCATTTTATGTTCAAGATAATTAAAGTTATGTATGTTTATGCCAACGGCATACTACCTGATAAGTACAATCTGCCTTGTGGCCATTAAGTCACCAAATAAAGAAATGTTAGACACAACTGAATACAGAGAAAAATATATCAAGCAGACCTTCTCCTGAACCATGAGAAAAAGATTTAATCCAATTAATTTATCATCAAGAACAAGGCCACTTCGACAGTATGTGGTTCTTTGTATATTGAAGATGATCCTTGAAAGGGGCATTTTAGTCGTTGTAGGAATTCGTAAATATGCTTGGGAGCACTTATGCAGTGAAACAATTTGTTGGCTCTGTTTATTCTTGCAGTGTCATTGGTGGAGAATCTCAGTGACCCTGGCATTATCTCTTACCGTCATGGTGTCAATCTTCCCTTTGACCTGCTCGTTCCTCGCCAAGGCTCTCTCCAAACATTCCTTGGTGTACAGCTGAGGGTTTCGACCTTGGTCAATGTATCTACAAACACGTGGCATAACATCAGGTGAGGGAAATGTGATGAAGCGCAGGTGATGAATTAGAAATTCCATTTGACAACGTTTGATTTGATTAAAGCCTTGTTTCCTGGCACAAAAGACATTTCTTACATGAGATTCCAAAATACTTGCAAATCATTTTCTAAATAATCATCCAAAAAGAGTGAACGATTTCTACAAGTTTAAATTGTTCTGTTTATATTAGGTGTATGGCCGAATTTTGTAGTAGCTCTCAACAATCCAGAATAAGTAAAAAGACGTATGTCAAAATACCAGATTTGCGAACAAGGTATGATATTATAAAATAGTCAGAATTTCAAATGGGGTTTGGCGTGGCAAAGCGATATGTTCTCTCCACACAACAGCAGGCTGTAATCACGGCAATGCAGCAATGCTTGAGAACAACAGATACGTAAAGAAAAAAAAAGACTTTTATGTGTTATAGAGACGGACAGGCACATCAATACAGCCTAGTAACTGGACTCACTCAAAGACCTCCAGCGGCACGTTGATGTCATGAAGCTGTTGACGGCATTTCTCGATGTCTTGCAGTCCAGATATCATGAAATTTCTAAAAGGAAAAATGAGCAGAACAGGCGAACATAAATCATAATGCTTATTTGCAGACTTGTACCATAACAACGTTCTCAGTGATACATGACTCACAGTTTCTGGTTGAGTCCTGCTTGGCTGCTAGGCTGGAAGTCGCTGACGATGATTCCCAACTGTCGAATGTTCTCGATAAATTTCTCCAGGTGCTCCTCCAGGTTATCAAATTTTTCAGCCATCCTAATAAGCTGTTACTAAACCACTAAATATACATAGAAAGTACTATGTTTAGAAGAATACTTTTGTCAAATATCCGCTGTTTACTGTTAGCCACCGACTCTACGACGGTCACCACGTCAAAGTGCTTTACGGCAACAAAATAGCCAATCGCTGTTAGTAATGTTCCGCTACCTAGGTATCAGCCAATGACAGATGGTCGTTAACTGACGCTAAAAGCATCAAAGTGTCGTGCTGCCAGTTAGAAAGAAGCCTCTTTGTCAAGACCGTATAATGATTTGAGTTCATAAAGGAATGGTGACTTTACTGCATCTAAATCAGCACTATACAATGACTTATTTAGATTATATTGAGAATATATATCATTTATGTTGGAAGTGGGCAAATATGGGGGTACATGATAAAAACGCAGGCTAAGTTTCAAAGCAGGCATGTCTCCCGAAGACATTGTTGTTACTATGCATTAGCCTACTATGTGTGTCTAAATATGCATAGACAGCGCAGTATTTACTTACTGCTGAGTTACAGTTACTTTAGGGATCATTTCAAAAACAATTCAGGAATGTGTCCAATACCTCCTGGAAATGTTCTGCTGCAAATCAATTCTACATTCAAAAGCATACCCTCATGAAGGAAAACGTAAGCTGTGTGAAATAAAGTTTGCCCCTATAAAATCCCAATGGCCCATGGTTTTAGGCTACTACTGAAAGACATATGGGTCTTGTGACTGTAGTTAACCCTGATTTAAAATTTCAAACATTTACATTTACTCATTTGGCAGACGCTTTTATCCAAAGCAACTTACATTTGAGGAACACATACAAGCATCAACAGAGCATCAAATGCAGACCTACAACTGACAACATACTAGCAAGAGCAGCAATAAATACTAGTAAGAGTACATAGTACATATCACATCAATGGGGTAAATACATAGGGAAGGAAGTAAGAGTTAACAAAAAGTGCAATCCAAACAAAAAGTACAATGATGCAAAATAATTAATAATCTTGTAGGCCTATTGATCGCAAGATTAATAATAATTAACAATCAAACACAATCAGTAATCAAGGAAAATGGCTCAAAATAGCCTGTAGCCTATTCTCCAACTAACCTCTACAATAATGCTGAGCTCTGCTCACAGTAGGTCACATATATGGCTACTCTGTGTAAGTAAGCTACTGACTGCATCGTGATAAATGGTGAAATGAGACTGAAAGTGAAAGTTGGTGACGCTGAAATTACAATTTTGGCATTTAACCCTAGTCTTTATTCTGTCAGGTAAACACGGGAACACCAGGTTACACAGAATTGGTCAGAATAAACCAGGAAACAAACCGCGAGCCTTCAAAATAAAAGCATCGTCATATTAGTGGATATGGCACCTTGCACGGGATGAAATAATCCCTAAATCTATATAGCCTGGCCTACATATGAAGCACAACGACGTTTTATGTGTGGAATAGAGTTAGAGTCACTGTAGATAGAAAATTGTGCTATTTTAAAATGTGCATCTTAGACCACTGTGGCATTGCTCTTCATAGCCTATCTCCAGTTCTTTCTTGGCGCACTGGAATCATTTTTGTGCGTTTTGTGCAATAGGATAGTCATGTTATTCTTTCCTTTTACACCTAATAGTTATTGAGCAGATGTTACATTAAAGATAGGCTATGGGTCGGTGAGATTTTTTGGAAAAGACAACAAGCTTAACTAAAAGTTATGGATTTGTTATGGTCCTTTTTGTAATCAGCAATCGGGAATATGTCAATGCTGTAAGTTCACATTTCTCATATTGGAATGAAATATCATATTTCTCCATAAATGTAACAATTTTAGAAGCTTGGTCGGTGCCCTAATATAAATCAACTGCTGGTCTTTTATTTTGAAATGGCGCAGTCGCCGCAGCGTTTCACCGGTGAGAACAGCCTGGCTGAAGAAGGATTACCGGGGGCTGGTTTGTCCTCGGCTGCATTAAAGCTGGAGCTGCCGCAGCTGCAAGCACATCAAAGGCTCTCCTTCTCCTCCTCACTGCAGCTCCCACCGACGGCAGGCCTACTGGATGGTGGAACCATTTCTTCTTTTTACTCACAGCGGGATCGGTGTCCGGTCCACAGGACGAGACATAACGGACATATCGTACTCCGAATTTCACCCGTCTCCGGTAAGCACGGGCTGCTGCCGGACCGCAGGTCTTATATTGGTGTGTGTGTGTGGGCGGGAGAACACGGAAAATGTATGATATTCTCATGATAAGCATTTATGTGGACGCATAGTGATATTGTTAATTCATCGGGCATTATGATCTTTTAAATCTCTTTAATGATATATTACATATTGTTTACAACAGTTTATAAACACCCTTTCAGTTTATAGTAACCTTAGTAATATGTTTCTTTATGTAGTTTGTATTTTAATCTCCCATAGTCTATGTTTCTATATTATTCCTACATGTTTCCTATAGGAGTCTAGTGTGTCTCTCGTTCATTTGTTATAGCCTAACAACCGTGTGATGCATTATGGTGCTTTTTGCTCCTATATTGTTCATTCCTGGTAGCCTGTGGTTCCTTCTATGATTTTCCTGTAGTAGCCATAGATGTTTCTGTATCCCGGTATGCACCCTTCTGTTAAAATGTACTATAAGATCACCTCAGTGCCTCTGCGTAATGCATCGTCCTATCATTGAACAACTGCAGTCACAGTCATGATGTCTGTCCACTTGTGGGGGGAAACAAAACTGACTTCCATTGATCTGTTTTGAAGAAGCAGTTTTATTTTGGCTGTATGTGAAAATATATGTACACTGGCATTTATTTGTTTTTTTACATCCTTTTTCTTAGTCGAGATGATGCGCTGAAGAAAACACAGCACAGGCTCCCCGGTTGATCATCCTGAGGCTGCAGTGAACGGAGGGGGATTGCGGTACAACAAGGTTAATAATCAGCATCAATACAGGTCTTCTCTGTGATCGGGAGCCGACTTCAAAGAGCGATTCTTGCCCCTGTGCGGGGGGTCGGCAGAGAAATATAGATCTATAAAAATTATGGCCACCCTACTGCGGAAGATCGGTCTGATCCGCCTGCACGACCGAGACACCGAGGACCCAAAGCACCATCAGGGCTCGTTAAAGGGGACCAAAGGGAACCAGAAAAACAACGCCAACAAACACTGTCAGACAGCGAACGAAACCAACATCCTGAGCACCCCGGAGATTAAGGCGAGGAAGCTGGACCAGCACGGCAAGGACAAGCCGTCCGGCAAGGATAAGCAGGGCAAGGATGCAAAGGAGAAGCAGCAGACGGGAGGAGGCGGGAGTAAAGCGACCAGTGCCTCCTCGATACCACCGCTGGCGCCTCACCGGCAACACTGCACCCAGGTCCGAACGCGGAGGCTGATGAAGGAGCTACAGGAGATCAGGAGGTTAGGGGACAACTTCATCACGGTGGAGCTGGTGGAGGACAACCTGTATGACTGGAACGTCAAGCTGCACCAGGTGGACAAGGACTCGGCGCTGTGGCAGGACATGAAGGAGACCAGCACCGAGTTCATACTGCTCAACGTCACCTTTCCCGACAATTTCCCCTTCTCGCCGCCTTTCATGCGGGTCCTGACGCCCCGGTTGGAGAACGGCTACGTGCTGGACGGCGGGGCCATATGCATGGAGCTGTTGACCCCCCGAGGATGGTCCAGCGCCTACACGGTGGAGGCGGTCATGAGGCAGTTCGCGGCCAGCCTCGTAAAAGGACAGGTGAGGGGAGGAGGGGCTGGTGGGTGAGGGGCCCTGCATGGGATATCATTAACCATACGGCATGTTAATCATCTCTAGTACATTTTTTTCAGCCATGACACGCACTGGGTGTGAGTAATTCCATTAGGCATTCGTGCCTCATGCGTAATTAACACGTAATAATGTTTTTACGCATGCACAACATATGCACACTATGGCGGGTGTTTAGTCTAATATGGATGTTTTAACATGTTTTTTGTAAATACAATTGAAAAAAAATGTGTTTTTGGTCATTTACAATGAAAATGATGAATCAATGAAATGTCAAATGTGGGCACCACAACAGAGTGACCTCTCAACATGTGAACAGGAAAATAATGAATGAGCAAATGAGCATGGGAGACAGTTTACGTTTTTATTTTTTAAGGACAAATATTTAAGGACAAAGGTATTCAGTAAAAGTGATGTTTTTGCTTTTTATAGCATTTTATGTGCTCAGTATGAGCTATAGGTGCTGTATATCACAGGCCTCTAATCTCCTCATTCCCCCCTCCTCTCTGCTACAAGCAAAGCCATGATTGTGAATATTATTAATCTTTATATGACTTTTACAGCAGCCATTTCATGCAGTGCAGCCCCCAGTGTCTCCTTGATGCCAGCTCCTCTCTGCAGTCCTCTTTTATTCTTATTCTCTTTTATTGCCTTGCATTCTGTGATAACAAAGGCCCGCTGCCCTGTAATGGAAAAGTCCCCATTCAGGCTCAAATGCACCCTCGCGATATCTGTACTGCTATCAGATTATTCTACATAAGGATACAGAATAAGACAATTATTCAACATGTGTGATGTGGGGATAGAAAGACAGATCAATAAAGAAAGACAGCAGGTAGCCTACCTACCAGCAGTCCTCAGTGACTTACACTGACTGGATTATGTAATCCTGTCAAATCTGTTTTTCACATCCTCAGTGCACTGCAGCAGCAGTAGCAGCAGTAGCAGCAGCAGCAGCAGCAGCGGCGGCTCTGCAATTCCGATGGAATTGGCTGCATCTACAAATGCACTTCAGGCTATAATCATTTAGACTCTGAATAGATTGTGTGTTTTCCACCCAGATAAAAATCAGTGTTTTTTCTAATGTATTTTCAAATGCCTATTTTTGTCATATTCCCGTCAGTTCTTTCTGTAGAGTCTGCTTCTTTCTCCTCTCTGGCACTCTGTCTTTTGACATCAGCAGTATGACAGTGCTGTGACAGGAAGCCTTATGTAAACTGTCACTGGATTCTCCTGCCCAACCCCCAATGCTTAGTGCTTTTTTTGTCTTTGATGATATAACGGAACATTATTCCTGAGTCATCTGGTCATTAAGCATCTGTTACCAAGAGAGGTCATGCAAAAAACTGTACCCACAGTGGAGAGAGAGAAAGAGAGAGAGAGAGAGAGAGAGTGTGTGTGTGTGTGTTCATCTTGATTTGCTGCTTGAGGAGATGAGCTAGCAGCTCCGCAGTGCTCCCTAATTATGGTGCAGTGTCTTCCTTCTCCAGTTTGCTAATGGAAACAATATTGATTAATTATCACTGTGTGTGTGTGTGTGTGTGTGTGTGTGTGTGTGCATCTCTTTACCTCTTTGTTTGCCTCTTCTCTGAATATGTGGCTCACACAGACGCTGGCATGTGTTTCCTGTCCTAATTTTCCAGTAGACGTGTTCGTCTCTCATGCACCATGACAAACAGAGCACACAGAACTATATATAAACCTCAGTACACCGAATATATTTATCCGTCCTCGGCCACCAGTTAACTATGACAATAGCGATGTTGCTTGTTTAGAATCTCCCTCCCTATTTTTAGTGTGAGAGGATACATGCAGTGACAAAGTGGTGAGGTGAAAGTCAACACAGCCACATGTGTCTTCACCAGCAGATGGGAGGGAACACACACACACAGAGTCACACACACAATCACACATGCTGAGATGAGGTGATATAGAGGAGGTTTGACTAAACTAAAGACATAAAATAAAAAAAATAATAGTCTGTCCGACTGATAACTTCCCATTTTAAGATGATCACTGTCACAGTGTAATCTAGATTATATGACAGTGAGTAAAGCCATCGTTGTGCAGAGGGTAGAAAAAAAGTTGTCTAGTGTGGGACAACTCAGCCTCAAGTTCGATATGGTGTCTTTGTGGTGTGAGCCACTTGTAATTGATCTGTTATGCTGTATTGTTGTCTGTACAGCAGTGTTTACACTAGTACACTAGTGTCATCTAGAATTATAGTCCATAATCAGCTATAACGTATTCTCTTCTTCTCAATTTGCACTGCAGGCACCTCTGACTAGATTTCTTTGCAAACATTTCTTCACTATTAATTTCTTTAAAATAAAATAAAAATCCCACACACTGTCAGTCACTGTCACAGACACACAACGTTTCACTTTCCACACCTTCATCACGTAGTTAAGCTCGGTTGTAATTGTTAGCTGTTCATTATTCATTTGAACTTGGACAGGCTACGTTAGAGAAACTAGCAAGAGAAGCTGGATTTTGAAAGTATCCAACTTTTTTTTCCATTTTTGTGTCAGAGCGTTTTATTTATTGATTGGTGTCTGGGTGTAAAGAACATTTCAACAAATATAAAGAAAACTGCCTCTGAAATAAATTGCCTAACCTACCTTTAAATGCTGAAATCAATGGATATAAAGAGCTAAACGCCGCCCAATGTTAAGATGTAACATAAGTTGCAAGGCGACAACGATTTTGAATAATCCTTTAACTGTTGCTTTGCTTATAAGGAAAATGGACATTTGCTGATTCCACCTTTTAAAATTTAATAACGTGCTGCTTTTCTCACTTTTGTACAATTGAAAATGGAATAAATTCGGATTTTGTAGTGAAATCCAGTAAAAACAAGGATTTTAAAGACATCTTGGGCTCTAGAAACTCAAATTGTGGATTTTTTTTTTTACATTTTATAGACTAAATGATCAATTGAATATAAAAAAGGATAAAAGGATAAAGGATAAAACATGACCAAACCAAATCCAAGTAGGGTATTCCAGCAATCAGTATTTCACTTCACAAGAGACTTATTAAAACAATGACAATCAAAATTTAAGCAGCAGGCACTGACATATCCTGAGTTTTAGTCCTGAGTATGGGTTAAGCCTCAAATACACTGGATCCTACATTTCCCATAATGCAAGTGGATATCATTAGACTCCTAATGCCCACTTCACTCAAAACCCACAACTCCAGTTTGTAATGCAGACTTTCTGTTAAAAACATGTAGTCTCCAAGCCCAAGCCGAGAAAACCCCTGATGACATCATCAAGGTTATTTTTTCAAACACGGGAAAGTTCCTTCAGAGCCACAGAGAATAAGTAAATGTGTCAAACCAGTCCCTGTGAAGTTTTCTGTGGCTGTTCTATTGAAGTTCCCTTAAATACCATACACGGATGAAAGACAGCAAAGTGTTATGCTGACTGTGTGCAGTCAGGGGACACTGGAACCTATTACCCTTAAATGACCCCGCCATCACTCCCATGGGGCTCTCCTTAATGATCTGATGAGGATGATGATGACATTGATCCCTGTTTGTTTATCCCGACCCCTCTAAGCACATGTCTGCGTTATGCAATCCTGACCGCCGCCAGAGCTGCTTCCCAGCATGCACTGGGTCCCTCCCTTGCTCTGCCCATTGACTGATCTTCATTCACACGATTACCCAGCAGCCACTTTGCATGAGTGTGTACCTCTCGACGAGCAGGCGCTTAGCTGAAATAGATAAACACTGACATGGCAGTGTATAGGCCCCGGGTGCTCACTCAGCTGAATCGCAACACACACTCACACGCATGCACACACTCTTTTATTTCTCTCACGAGTAGATATTTTTACTTTCCCTCCGTCCATCTTTGGATGCGTCAAGCAGAGCCATTCTTGTGGATGACCGCGAACACAATGGCGCTAATTAATGCTCAATTTCCCCCTTTCATGCTGAAGTCATAGACTTTTGTGTAGATGCATGCATCAATGCACACATTCACTAGCATTACAATCACTCTCTCATTCACACACTCTCTTCCTCCCTCCTATCTTACTCTGTTTCAGGTCTATGTTTCTTCATCTGACTCTCTTTCACACACACACAGCCACTGTTTTCAGTGTAGGCGTATGCAAATAGTCTAATTTGTCCACACACGCTGCCCATTGTTCTCCTCAGTGGAAACAAACAGATGAGAAATTAATAGCTACTGTGCGTAAAAACAAGTAGCCTACATGAGTGTACGTTCCTCATCGATACCCAACTGCCATAATGATATCCATCCAAAGGCAGCGGCCGCCATTTTGAGGTGATGACAGCCACCATACGATTTGAAGATACGTGTGGTTATGAAGAGAACAACATATCCCGGCTTTTCACCGATGCTCTCTGACAGTAGCCAACCAGTGCATTATCTGTGTTTGTCAGCTTGGGTAACCTGCATTACAGGCCTCTGGCAACACAGAGAGGCAGAACAGGTTTCAGGCAGCGCTGCTTAGATGACGCCCAGCTGGTTTGTTTTCCATTTTAAAAGGCTGTGTGGATCAGGTGTTTGAGACAAGAGGAGGTTGTCTTTTAATGTGGTTTAGTAAAGTAGAGGAATAGAAAGCAAGTCCCAAAGGAACACTACATGTAACATCTGATTGAGTCACTCATTACTGAGTCATGTATGGAGTTTTTCAAAACAAGTGAAAAACCCTGCCAATGCAGGGAAACTTTTCTGGTTGATTTCCAGCGCAAATCAACTTCCAGAATCAGGCCATTGTCTTCATACTAGGTCTGAGATTAGCCAGATCCAACCTTCTTTCAATTGTCTGACTTCATTGGAAGTGTCTCATGTGTGAAACTCAGCATGAGACTAAATGACCTATCATGGCAGACATTTATAGCAGGGAGTGATATCAATATTGATTCAAATACAAGTCGAAAAAATAGGACACACTCTTCAAAGTGTTTGTGTACTTGAGTGAGTGAGAGACGCAGAGGGAAATTGAGAGTGCGAGTGTTGCTAAGCCCTGCAGTGAAATGAGGCCAGTGTTGCTATAGGAATGGAAACTGTAACCCTAATCTCCAGATCATTCAGTGTTATCACCTCATCTCCCTTTAATCCCCTGCATCACTTTTGACCCAAAATAGCCCAGCGAGTAGGCAATACGACACACTCATCATCCGTCAGATGTCACAGGAGCAGAGAAAAAGTTTTGGACAGTGTTTGGTAAAATCCACTTCTTGTTCACCAGCGCTTTTCTTGGGCTAATGTTGTGGCTTATTACAGATAATGCAGATAAATGGTGATGTTTTTTAATCTCTTTAGTGCTCATCTAAATGTTGTATTTGGGCTCTTCTTTCTCTGTGTTGAGACAAAAGTATTTAGTAAAGTAAATGCTGTGAGTTGCTATCTTTTGGACCCAGGAGTCAGCCTGTGTTTTCCGGGAACACAAATGTCCAAGGCATGCTGCAAAAAATACCCCTGCTCAATTCCAGTGATACAACAACCCCTGTTAACCATAAAGAAACAAAAAAAGAAACAGAAAACAACAAAAAGGAACCAAAAAAAAAGAACGAAAGGAAACAGAAACAGAAAAGGGAAAATATGGGAAGTCCCACACTTCTATACTTTTAAAAAAACAATTGACTGTTTGCTAATCTTATTGTAATAAGCCTGCATGGTAATTCCTTAAATCAAAACCTTTAAAAAATTCCATCAAAGATGGATTTGTATTTAAAACAAAATCAAAGTTTAAATATAGTGTATCAAAGTTATAAAATGGATTAGCATATTTAGCACTGATCCGCATAGTAACTCATCCTGATAGGGCCAGTTTGTTTTTCACTTGCTTTAAAGTGTTGGTTCACTCACATTACAGAAGAAACCCATTTTCTTAAATATGTTTTTTTCAATTTTTCGTTATCCTGAATATGAAATCTACACAACCCCAATAAAATGGAGGTGAATTGAAAAAAATTCAAAATCGTATATACACTTTAAAAAAAGGATATAAGATGTTAATTAGTGAGATTTAGAGGTGCGGGTAGGTGTGTTTTGCTACCTTTGGACAGACTCAGGCTAGCGGTTTCCCCCTTTTATCTTAAGCTAAGCTAACCATAGCTGTAGTTTTATATTTACCATACATAGAGTAGTATCCATCTTCTCACTTAACCCTCGGCAAGAAATTAAATAAGCACACTTCCAAAAGTGTTTCACTATTCCTTTAAGCACCAGATGGGAAATTATTGCTGCCTGGATAGGAGCAGAGAGCTGCAGGTCTAGGGTGCAGACCATGGATGTCTAACAATATGAGGGTATTTATGTGCACTGCTGCAGCATGCAGAGGAGCTCACCATCTAAAAGAATTTAATTAGTATTGGTATCGGTGGAGCTGCATGGCCTCAGTGCATTTTTCTCCTTGTCTGGAAACATTCTGGGTAGAGGGGAATAAGTGCAGTGTTACAGAGCACAATACAGTAAAGTATCTTACACAGCACCAGGCTAGTGTGTAGTGAGTCAGCTATAACGTTGACTTCAGTAAAGCTGTGGTTTGACCAGTGGACCGAGATTTGCGGTGAAGTCAGACCTGTTGGTCACAAGCTTTCATTTGTGATGTTTCTGTGTTTCTGTGAAGTGATTTTTATATATGAAGTAATGCACTTCAAACTGTAGTGACATTCATATGAATCACACCTTTGTCATGGATGTGCATCTATCTAAGTGCTCACTGTGAAGACAGTTGTTTCTTTCTCTATTCATGCTCCCACGCACTCTTCTTCAGGGAAGACTTAGCACCACTGCCAACAACAGAATAAGCAGCTTTATCATCACTGGCGACGCCCACACCTCTTCTCTCCATTTGTTTTTTTGCCCACACACACTTATTATTAGCCCCTGCGTGTGAAGGAGGGAGAGGTTTAGCAAGGTGGTGCCTGGGTGAAAATGTCTCTGCGGGATGTCACGGCGTGCTGAGTGAGATGCTTTTCACACTGAGCACAAGATGGTTACATGCTTGTATATTTATTTTCTGTCGTATTTACAACCTTTTCATCATTTAGTGCAGTGGCTGGTTTGGGGCTTCACTTATCTCCCCATTGGCCAGTGTAGTGGAGGATGTATTTTCACCTCTGATTGAACCTGACGTCTTAAAAGCCCTTTCCCTGCCTTTAAACATTGATCTAATGTTGGTCAACCTGCATCCAGACCACTTGTCCTGTCAACATCTCCCCAGCGGCAGTGCATTCACCATCGAGTTCATCCATGTGCACCTGTGGGCTTTGTCTCAGACAGCTTTTCCAGGAAGAGCTTGACATGGCTACTGACAATCGTGAACAAGAGAACCACCTTAAATATAATGATTATTTCCCAGTGTTATGACTTTTCTGTTTTATATGACTGTAAACTGAATATCTTTGGGTTTTGGACTTGGATAAAATTAGACATTTGAAGGTCGCACTTTAAAGGCCATAAAATGGTGGATTTATCAATAAAATAATCGACAGACTTCACCTAAAGATTTGCCATATAGTAGCTTTAAACTCAACCATAGGAATTGGAAGGAAGCTTCTATCTTAGTTCTGGCTAAACAAAGCATTATTCATAGATTTAGATTTTTGCCAACATCTAATCAATTGTTCGTTGGCTGAGGACCTATTTGTCCATCCAATTTTGTAAAAATTCATCCACAATTTGAAGGTTTCCTTCTGACAGACCATGCCATTGTGTGAAAATGGCTTCTATGGCAGATATTGTACTTTTATGCAGGGCTGTAGCAAGGGATTTAGAAATACCATTAGTCCAACTTCCTCTACATTTCCACATTATAATTATTTACTTGTTCAATTATATTTTTTCCAAATGCTATCAACTTGCATTATGACTACCCAGCTGCCAAAAATATAATTTAAGTTTATAACTTTTTTTAATTAAGTTGTTTTTAATATAAAAGAGTAAATTTAAGAAAGTGACTCTAAATAATATGAGAATCAGACCTTTAAAGAAATAGGTCAACATTTTGGGAAAATGCGTAGGCCTGTTCACTTTCTGGCAGAGAATCAGATGAGGAGATTGTTACCACTCTCTCACATGTTAAATACACAACAACAGCCAGCAAAGCTAAACTTAGCATAGCAACGGGGAGTTACAGCTAGCGTGGCTCTGACACTGCCTACCAGTACCTCTATAGCTCACTATGTTATATCTGGGTTGTTCGATTTGTATAAACCAAAGTGTACAAAATGAAACATGCTAACAAAACCCACCATATGCAAGATATTTGTAGAATTCAAACTCCTCCTCAGATCTTTAAAAACCCCAAATCCCCAGAACATGAAAGACATAACCTTGGTGTCCTTAATGTTAGCAATGTTAGCTACGCCTCTGTCATGGTGTCCCCTGTGTTAGATGAGATGAGGGAATGTGTGCTATGCAGACCCCACAAAGATTGCTGGAAGATTTAAAGAATGAGTCAATTCATTATTGTCCCATTAGCAGACAAGTTTGATGCATTTCTACACAGTCCGAACTCATTTCCCTCCTTTCTCTCTGTGTCTTTGTCTTTCCTCACAGGGGCGTATATGTAGGAAATCAGGGAAGTCCAAGAAAGCTTTCAGCCGCAAGGAAGCCGAGGCCACCTTCAAGTCCCTGGTGAAGACCCACGAGAAGTACGGCTGGGTGTCCCCGCCCGTGTCCGACGGCTGAGTGCTTGTCCTCCGACCCTCCGACACCCGCGCTAGCCGGACAAAACCCAGCTAGCCCCGACACGCAAAACGACACACCACGCTAACTCAACTATCTCTCATCTTCACTTTTTGCTGTTTCACTCAAGAGTTTTTTTTCCCTTTTCAGTTTTGTGTGTCTGTGTTGTTATTTTTTGACACTTTTTTTGTCCTCATCTCCGCTGAAAACTCTCGGAGAGCAGACGCGCCGTCACCATTGTCACTACTCCACCAAGAAAGCGACTTTCGTTCCCCTCCCTCTCGCCCAGGGGGGTTCTTTCCCCCATTTCGGAAAGACCTGAGAGGGAGGTGTGTGTGTGTGTCTATGTGTGTGTGTGTGTGTGTGTGTGCGCACGTGTGTGTGTTTATGTTTGTCACTCCATCGAACATCAGCTGGGAGTGTGTGCACGTGCATCGGAGAGTGCGTTACTGTTGGTGGATTTCTTTTTTCTTTTCTTAACACACACCCATGCACATGCAGTCGGATAAAACAGACAGTGGGGACTGTTCCACCCATGTGAAAGACTACTGAATGAAGGAGACTCATCCCCCTTTCCTGTGCCCGCAATCCCATCCTCCCCTCTTTCTCCACCCCTCGCTCCCTTCTTCCCTATAGCACTGAACTGGTGTCACTTCCCACTGTCTCTCTCTGTAGCTGTCGGGTCATTTACATATAAATGAAGCTGTTAATGTTTAATAGACGGGCAGCGCACTGGCGTTTATGCTCACTCATTCAATCCTTCATTTCCCATTTATTTCGACTGTGCCGTTGCTCACAGTTCAATGCAACATGAAGATTGTATTTTACATGGAGCTGTGCTCTCTCTCTCTCTCTCTCTCTCTCTCTCTCTCTCTCTCTTTCTTTAGCTCGCTCGTTCACTTTGTTTCTCTTTGTTTCTCGCCGTCTCTTGTGGCTAAATTTAGAGCTCACTGTTGCGTCGATGAATATTGATTTCTAATGGAGAAATTAAAAGTCACATGTTGCTGTATGCAGAGACTATGTATGATAAATAGATTGACAGTCAATCACCTCTCTTTCTCTCTCTACTCTCATGTTATTTTGTGTGTGTGTGTGTGTGTGTGTGTGTGTGTGTGTGTGTGTGTGTGTGTGTGTGTGTGTGTGTGTAGCAGAAGAGGAAGACTGTAATTCCCATGATTTAGATACCAGATGGTACAGCTGAAGGCTAGGCCTCAGTATGTGTGTGTGTGTGTGTGTGTGTGTGTGTGAGCAAGGGAGACTACCCTTTAAACAGAGAATATGATTTACTGTGAATGACACTAAGGCCTAAAGGGAGTGCTGTATTTTTTTTTTTTTTGTTAAATTACTCGTCGCCGTCTTGTTCCACTTTCTATGTCCACTCCGGATTAATACTACTGTAAACATGTGTGTGGTTGTGACTGAATACCTGCGTGCACATAGCCTCATCTGTCTCTCTCCAATCCATGTAAAGAACTAAAGGTCAGCAGAATATACACTTCGGACGCACACACAAGCACGCCCACACATCCACACACAACACACACACAACACACACACTCGCGCGCACACCTGCGGCCTTGACGGTTGCGGTAACACTAAGGAATGAAGACAGACAGGGGCTCAAGCGCCGCCATGGATGGAGTGGTGCTTTAAATGAGCGTACGCTTCAGAGCCTGCCTGATTGATGTCTGCTGAAAGAGGGAGAGGGAGAAGAACAGAGGGAGAGGAGGGGAGCTTTGATCAGTACCGGCTGCTTCTCAGAAATGTCAGGTGGCTCACAAAATGGCCGAAGACAGATATCATTTGCGCTACCTGTTGTGATTACTTAAGAGGCACACAGTTCCTGAGTTCCAACCTTTAAAAGGACTTTATACATGTCTAATATTAGCTCTGCGGCTGCAGCAACGCCGGTCTCAATCAACCAGGTTCCTACTAGCCACAGACTGCCCATCCGTCCAGTCCAGTGTGCTCCTTGTGTGTTTGTTTTGCTATCTGCCAGTTAAATGTCAGAGGGAAAGCTGCTAATTGGTCTGACATTTCAGCAGAGCGTCATTAGAGAAGAGCAGCTGAGAGCAGAAGGATAGAGGATGTCAAACCTCCCGCTCCGCACTGACATTTTGTCACTTCCCGCTCCTGCCCTGTTTTTTTTTTTGAGGGGGAGGATGAGGGGTGTAGGGAGGGCAGACAGTGAGTTAGGTGAGGAGAGACAGGAGCATCTAGCTCAGTGCCAGTCAGCTATCAGCCCAGCCGTAATCCTGGAGCAAAAGGTTCAAACCGCAGAGCTGAAGCCAAGCTGTGCTGCCAGCGTGCAATGTTTGGACCAGGCCGTGCCACGTTTAAAAGCCCGCCTTGTGTTGCATTTGCGGTCGATGACAAATGTCCGCCTGTGTGTGTGTGTGAGTGCATGCGTGTGTGACAGTCCCATTATGAAAAAAATAGGCTAAAGAGAAACAACAACAAAAAAAAAACGACAAAACACCATCTGGTATGTGATCATGTACGAAAGCGTGTTAGTCCTTTTTGAATTCGGCTAGTCATTTCAGGGTCGATCGTTTAGTGATCTCTTGGCTTGTGAGCAGAGAAAACTGTAAACTGAATTATTATTAAGACAAAATATCTCAAAAGCTGAGTGTTTGCTGGTTTCAAGAGAACAATTTTGTGATATAGTTTAGATTGGTAGTTTGCAGACACTAACTGGGTGAACTGATTATGTTGTATTATATCTGCATGTGATATGTGATTGGTAGCTAGCTACTGTATATCTTTTTTCAAGAAAAGCAAGAAAAAATATGGGGGGGGTGGGAACAAAAATGCAAATGCTTCTCTTTTCTTTTTCTTTTTTTGGGTTCTGTACTGTATGTATATTTTCTTTCTTTCTAAGCGTCCTAAAAATGTCACATTGTGTTATATGAATGTTTGTGTTTTAATTTATTTGTGGTTTGCCAAAATGAAGATTTGAAGCATGTTGCAGTTATTGTCACAAGAACATGAGAAGAAAAAAAATCATACTAAGAATGATAGCCTATGTATTTGTATGATGGGGGGAGGTGTGTTTATTTGGGGGGGATTTCAGGGAGTCAAGAAGGGCAGAAGGCTGCAAAGCCTCAACATTATAAAGGGAGTATTTCCTTCATTGAGAGTGCATCAAAGTGGAATCAAGAAAATTCCTACACTCCCATGAATACTTCTTAGTCCCCTCCATGATGTCACTACTGTCCCTTCCCCATTGGTCCTGCTCTAGACAGTGAATTGGCTTATGGGCAATGCAGTCAACACAAAGATCTGGAATAAAAGTTCCCCCAGTCACAGATCTAGGATCAGTATGACCTATGCTTCAAATCTCACTTGTAAAGGGACTGTGCACATCTGACCTGTGATTAGTTACTCTGGGCAACTTCATCCCACTCCTGACTCGAGTGTTTGGTTGAGACCGAGGTCTTAAAAGTTCAAATGGTGAAAGGTCGCTGCAAGACCAAACAGGAATGTGCAATAAAAGTTACAGCTTATTCAAACTCTGATTGGATTGTGGTTTTGTTTCATGTTTGCGTTATGAGCTAATATCACACCTGGGAGCTTCGTTTGCTGCTACACCTGCAGGTTTTTTAATGACCCACTTCAAGCTGCTGTGTCCTCTGCGTGGCCCCTGCATTGTCCTACTTTCATTTGCTGCAGTCAATAAGACATTGCTTCCACCATCCTCAATGAGGACAGACTGTAATCATCCGTCCTCTACTCTTGGGCTTTTATCAGACGGCCTCCAGCTCGATGGAACACAGTGTTCCCTCTGTGTGTGTGGAGTGGTCCCCCTAATCTGACACAGGCGCCTTTAAGTGGATGTGTTAAAGAAAGTGTGTGCACGGGTCACGCTGAGAGATTAAGGTCGGACTCCAACTGGACATAGTATTCAAGGAGTTTTGTCCTAAATCCTAAACGAAAATTCTTTTCCATCAATATATATATAACATTTTTCACCATTGCTGGGATTTGGAAACATCACTAGATTGGAGTCCAATATGAGAAGGAAGACAAACCTCCAGTTTTACCTTAAATTTAAAATCCTGACCTGCTGTAATCTGTTCATTGTACATACCATTTAGGATTTTGCAGACAGATTTTGACCTATGTCGATGTCCAGGGTGTTTAAAACAAATGAGAAATAAGGCTTCAGTGAAAGTCTGTTTTGTTTTTTTGTCCATTGATATGGTGTATTTGAAGATAATGTCACCTGATCAAGCAGATTAAACAAGCTGATATTCATTGGAAGTACCTGGATAGAACTCACTCCAGTGACAAATAAGTGGTGGGGTTCAGAATAGGCTTTTTTCACAGAAAACATTTTGACATGTCACAGTAGGGGAAAAAGCACAGGTTTCAATGATAAAATGAATGGCAGCTGAATTTCCTTTATCCACTTTAGTTCCTGGTATTGTGCCGGTTGACTCACTGGGACACTTAAATATAATGGGGCCATTGTTAATGTGATTGGTAACACCTGTGATTACTTTGTGGTTCTAACAAGTCAGAATGTTTGCCATGAAAAAGGCCTATATAGTCCTGTTTCATCACAGAAGCCTTCTGTCTTTTGCACTATTTACCATTATTTCAGGGATTACATTTGTGTATATGCCATCAGATCCTTCCAGAGTCATGACAGCTTGACTCATCGTGGCTTACACTCAGACACTTAAATGAAATGGAGGCATCATTAATGATATTACTAACACCTGTGCTTTTCCTGCTAGGACAAGTTAAGATGTCTGCTGTGAAAAAAGGACTACTATATCCGAGCAGTTAACAAACATTACCTGTACAGCAGCAAACCTGTCCCCTAACGGACTAGTTGAGCATTTTGAGAAACATGCTTGTCCCCTTTGTTGCCGAGAGTTAGATGAGAAGACTGATACCACTCTCATGTCTGTACAATAAATATGAAGCTACAGCAGTCAGTCAGTTATCTTGGCTTAGCATAAAGAGTGATGAAGAGCTTGCATGATCCCAGCAGCACCTCTAAAGTTCACTAACTAACATGTTATACAGTATCTTGTTTTTGTTCAAAAACTGAAGTGTAGCGGTGACTTGGCCTTACAGGGGCTGAAGTAAGATCATGTAATCTGACAAACTGATTCAGTCCTTGTCAGGACCGGCTCAGCAGGTGTGTGACAACATCTGCTGAACTATGCACATTTTCAAAAACTAAATGCATACACCCGCCCTTACACACACACACACACACACACACACACTGCTGCATCATCATTGCTGACATATCCCAGTTAATTGATCCCTGAGCACTCTTGTTTTTGTCTAGTTGATTCGGTTTCCCCGCCGCTCATTAGGGCAGGAGAGAGACCAAGCAGTGTACGGATCAGAGAGAGTGAGCAGGATATTGATGACACCATTCTGAATACTCTCAGGACAACGGGGCAAGCAAAGAAGCTTCATTTTACTCGTTAGTTTGCACACACACAAAAAAAAGCCAGTTCTGTGTGTTGTGTGCGTGTATGTGTTTGAGTGCACTCCTGCTTGAATGGAGGCTCCAGACAAGAAGATTCATTATTCAATTGCGAGACAAGACTCGGTCCCCTGAAGGTAACCTTGACACAGAAAACATCCAAAACAGCTCCGGGAGACAGAAAACAAAACAGGATGCAGAGTGAGGCGAGAGAGCAAGCTAAGGGGAAGGTGACCGTGACTGTGTTTATACATTCAGCTTATTGTTTTTACTCCAATCCTCCCCCCCAAGAGGAAGCTGTTTTTGTGATTTGTAAAAGCAATGATGAAATGGCGCCACAGCAAACTGAGACATGCGAGCATATGGCACCTGTCTTCATGGGGCAAGCTTAGTCGGAATGAGATTTTAATAGGAGTGAGGAAATGGGGATGAGCTGTTTTATATGGGTGGTGTCGTACCTGGAGTATTGTTTTATTCAGGATTATGGATGTAGTGGTAAAACCTCCTCAACGAAATCTAGCCACGTTTGTATCTGCGGAATAATTTGCCTTCCTTCTCAGAAAGAACATACATTTCTGTGATAAAGTCACAGGATTCATCACTGCAACTAGTAGTAGCGCACTGGGGTGTAAGATAAAGACAGGTGTTTTTAAGTTAAGCGGCTTAGAGGGGGGGCTGTTTACACACATTTTAATTTACCAGTCATTACTGGCAAATGGAGCTTGTGATCATTGTGAAATAATCTGTCATTTGTTTTATTTATTTTGTTATTTTGACAGAATATATCACATATCACAATATGTGATATATGCCTGTACACGTGCTGGACCACTCTCATGCCTGTACACCAAAATGTAAAGACTTGAAACAGCTCACTAATTAACATGTAATATCTGTGTACAGTGTATTGTTTGAAGCATAATGAAAGCTAATCTCTTCATTAAATGCTTGGTACATTTAGTTTATTTACAGCAGGTACCTTCAACACAGTATTTTTATTGAACCACTACCTGTTACCTTTACTATTTGTCAGAAAAGGTTAGAAAAGGTTATCCCCTACATGTACATATGACAAACTAAAAAGAACATAGCTACTTGTGGTGTGTTTTGATTCAAGTTCATGCTTTTTGGGGGCAGTTCATTAGACCTTGAATACCATCTGCAGTTTCATCACCATCTTCGTAAAAGTCAACTTACACCCCACTCCATCAGACACAGAAAAATATCTCACGCACACTGGAAACCGTTTCCCGTGTTTGAGGCGTCAGTGGCAATAAAACACAGACTCGCCTTCAGTTGGGGATAGATCAGTCAGGATTTCCATCACAGTCTTTGGTCCTAAAACATTCATTGGGATCATCTCAGCTTTTGTTTTTACCAAATTCATTTTCTTCAAAAGTTTTGAGTCATGAAACAATACACCGTTTAACCATTAATCAAAAACAGTCGGTGCTTGACAGTGTGATACACTACGAGGATTCACTTGCTGCTATTTTGTCAATTTCCACAGTGACATTTAACGTTACTTAACGTATACTGAGGTGAGGAGGGCTGTGATTGGATGATGGCAGGTGTCGGTGACCATTGTCAAGTGTGTGGTCCGATCAGTGTAGTAGTCAAAAACCAGGACAAGAGAGGTCAAGAATGGAACAGATCAATTAGGCCTAATATAAGGGACATCACAGCTAATACGGGACAGTTGCAAAGCACTGTCTAGCTAACGTTATGGCCACCATAGGCTTTTTTCATAAGTTACACAGTCCCACTTTACTCGGTAGTCTGTCAGAAAATAACTGTATAATAGTACAATGAAATTAGTCAGAGAAACAAATCCTCATATTCAAGGAGATGGAGCTATTAAATCTTAGCTAGAAAACACCATTATGCTTGATCATTGACTTAAAATTATTACTGTACCCATCGGAAATCTTCTTGTGGTCATGCCAATAATGACTATCTTCTCTCAGAATCAGAGGTGGAAAAAGCATGACACTGTACCGCTGTTCTCATAGTGCCTTGTCCTAACATTTAACATTGGTTCTCCTATCCTTAAGCAAGTAGCTTTAGTTGCCAAACCACAGAGACAGCGGATCAAAACCCATGTATGAATGAATTTTGATTTGGTAAAATGTGTTAAATTTGAACTCAGAATATGAATCATTTCAGTACTACTGGGAAACGACAAAGGGATAGTGACCCTCCATGAGGCAAGCGGAGACACTGAAAAAGGGAGACTGTGATAAATAAAAAGAGATCTAGCAAGACAGTGAAATAAGGCCACCCAGCCCGTCGAGCAGGGGGTTAGCTTCTCCTCTCCATCTGAATTATATTAACTTCATTAGATAAGATGTGATTTGTGAGTCTCCCATTTCCTCTGCCCCATCCTCGCTGTCACACACTATGCTGAGGAGAGTTCCCAGAATGTCTTTATATGAGATCAACCTTGTCGAGAGCTTGCCAGAGGACTCCTCCTGCTTGCAGAACACGCAAACATACACAGCATTTGATACGCGCACACATCAAACGGTCTCACGCACAGCAACACTTGCTGTTCAATTGTTGGCAGAGCTAATGTCAAAAGGATCAGTAGAGCTAGGAAAGGGCTGTAAAAGGGTCAGAAAAGAAAAACCTGTAGGGCCAGAAACCTCTGGGGAGAGGCCTTCAAAAAGCCTGTGTTGAATTATAGATCCTCCCTCCCTCCCCATACAAAAGTCAATACATATTGTATATAGCTGTCTTTCAAAATGCATGAAATACTGGAGCTGCTTTTCCATCAATGATATATGGATCACACATAAAATATTATTTGTTGATCATGCTAATTCAAACAGGATGATATACAATGATGCTTTGTCGGACACACGGAGTAGAAGCTGGAGGACGCTCCGCCTCCTCCGCAGGACGAGAAATAATAGGACACGCTGTGTGCATGAGCGATGCAATAGCTGCAGCACAGGGTGAGATAAGGCTTTACAGTACAGAATGAGGGACACTGGAGATGTGATTTCATTCTATACAGGCTGCATGCGTTATGCATCCATGCCCTATACACGGGTGTCTCGCTTGGAAATATGGTGTTAAATAATGAATTTGTTTTCCCTGTTGATACACAGATGTATGGATCGATGCACTCTGTTTGTGAGTGTGCCTATGTGTGTGGGAAGATTTGCATATAGATGCGCATGTGCTTGAATAACCATCAAAAATTGATTTTGCTCCATGAGACAAACATTTGCCCGATAAATTAGAGGACACTAATTTAAAACAGTGTGAAGAATGGGAGCCATTTGCAGCAGTCAAAACAAGCGTGATCAGAGCTCAGTTAGCATAGCTGCTGTCATTTACCAAGCTAGGTGGCTAAATGTGGTGTATGTCATGCCCTTTAAATGATCTGATACATGGCAGTTTTCTACCATACACAGTTCTACTCAACATTAAAGTGATTTCAGTAACTGAAAAGTAAAAGAGAATGAAAGTGTGTACACCATTTCTGTATTCATTATTTATTTATGTATTTATTATCCCATTTCAGTATTGTTCTGTATAAAGTAAGAACCAGGTGAAAATCTTAAAACACAACAGTGTGTTTGTAGTCATGTGCAGAAATCAGAGCACTTTTCTTCAATCATCAAAAAACCTCTGGTTTCAAAACATGTTGTATGAAATTTGATGCTTTTTCTTTTATTAATGAAAAGGCCTCTTTGTCTTACTATGACATAATTGTTACCAAGTGTGAAACCCCTACTTCAAGGGATACTTGCAATTCAGCCAGACACAAGTGCAGGACACAGCCAGGTACAGTTCCAGTTTTGATGCATACAATTAATAGCTATGTTAAGATACAGTAAATTTTAGTTGGTGGGACTAACCATGCTTTCATCCACAACTATGTGGACTTGTATAATAAATACTTTCTCTTTCATCACTGTCCAAGCTCAAAACCCCCACTCTATCTGTCTAGACAGTACCTGTGAAATCTGAGTGTGTTTGCCAGGTCAACCCACTGTGTTAATGAAAGGATGTTAAAGATCCAGACCCAGAATGAGGGATCAGTACATTGTTTCTTGAATAATAACGTACATTTCTGTATTATCTGTGCCACTCACAAAACTAAAGTCCATATTAAATGACCATTAATTAATCATACATCGCTAAATAGTGATTTTTTTGTTGTTGAATTAATTCTGTGAAATGGCCAATTTTGCAACTTAAGGTCAGGGCATATCTTCCCCCTTTGAGGACGAGAGTCTGTAAAGGTCACCATCCTGTGTGCAGTGACCACATAAATGACTGTGAAATGATTGGTAAATTTGCTGCTGGAAAAAAAAGGATGCCTTAGGCAACAATGATGAAAGTCCACAGCATTCAACAAAGAGGAAGTGCATTCAGTGTCATTGAAGTAAAGCTTGTAAAATGGGTATTTCCTACTTGACAGCCTCATGACAAGTGAGAAATGATCCTAATTGTCCAGAGTGGACGGTGTATCAACTAGATAACTGCAGATGGTTACTCTTTTTAAACAATTTTAACTATCTTTGCATTTTCAGTTCACCCGACTTTATTGTATACTAATGCAAAAAATGTCATATTAATGCAATCCAAGCACAATTTTGTTTTCTTCCCTTACACATTATGGCCTTGAATGATGAGTGCCTCCCACAACAGTATGCTTGGTAAAATCAGCACACGTGTAGTAGCAGGGAGTGGAGTGTAAAAAAGGGATGATAAATATAGATTCCTGGAGGTAGAATCAGTCCCCTCTCTTTTCCTGTCTGTCTTTCTCTGTCACTCTCTATTTGGGCGTGTGTGTTAAATACAGAAAGAGAGTGTAAAGCTCTGTACTCCTCTCTTTGAAACTGCAATTAGCTCTTATGTAAGCTTTGGCACTGGGATGGAGGCTACCGCAAGCTTTGGCAGCTACTTACCCTCTTCCTCTGTCTCTCTCTGTCTCTCTCTCTCTCTCTGTAGCATGTTGCCATTCTTAGCAGACTGGGACTCACTATAAATATTTTATATGGCACAGTGCATGTGGGAAAAATGTATTTTTAGCCTCTTTCAGTGCTTTCACTGGAAGCCAGTTCTCTGTGAAGCCAGACAGCTATTTGGTGTGGATTAATTCCACTCTCCTCCTCTGTGCATGTTGTACGCGCATGTGCGTCAGGGTCGGCCTTGATTAATTCGATTAATTCTGACTGCTGTCCACTGGCAACAGTTACAGTATTGATTCTCAATGAGTTCCTTTAAGGTAGGATATGCTATGTTAGCTTTAAATTCAATAAAGTTCCAGGTTTAGCAACGTGCGTCTCAACGCATGTGGGATTTTACACATGATGATCCCTCTCTCCCAAAGGACAATTAGTAAGATAGAGGCACAGATAGTGCAAAGCAGGACCTGCGAGGGGAAATCAAAGAGTGGTGATGGTGGTGGGGGGGGGGCCTTTGCAGAGGCTGCTAGTGAGGGATGGGATTTAAAATGCAAAGCACACCCTTCCCCCGGCCACCAAGACATGCATGCATGAACATGAGCAGCAGACAGCAGTCACACACTCATAGTCACAGCACTGCAAACACTTGAGGCTGTAGGCTTTTACATCTGCTCGGACATAATAGAGAGATTAAAAAAATAATTATAATACAAAAACACTTGAGAGACTCATTGGTAGTCCAGGCAGTAGACACATCCTTTGATCATTAGCCATATCAGTGATGTGATCTGTGTGTTTCCGTGCATGAACAGAGGGGGGATCCGTTCGGTTTTTCAGTCGAGACACATAATATCATCCTGGGAATTTTGGCTATGGAAACAACAAAAATCCAATGTGATTATCATTCTCTCCTTTTTCTCAGCTGATCTGATCTGTTAGCAGCTGCAGGGTCGATTACTACACACTCACACACCCAGAGTGCCCTCAATCTAACCTTGATCGATGCTACGAAGGGTCACGATGGGATGGCAAGCTACAACAGCACAGCGAGTGCTTTATTGAGCCGCCCTTCCTTACTCATTTTATAAGCCCTAAAGTTGGATCCTGAATTTAAATCAGAGTCATTAAACGCAATCATGCTGGTTGGATGTGTGCTGTGTGTTTGAACTGACCCATCCAAAACAAGCTTACACAATGCAAAATGTTGAGAAACTGTAACGAAGCAACAAATGCTATGGCAACAACCATGGTGGATTTTTTTATTTATTTACAGCATTTTCTCTCCTCAGTGTCTACTTTTCCTCCTGAATTCATCTCTCTCCTTCTGCCTCTCCTTGCCCTCCTTTCCTCTTCTTCTTCCTGACAGGAGGACAGCAGCCATCCTGACTGCTAATAAGGGAGAGGGCCTTTGCTGTTTTTTTTTTCTGTGTGTGTGTGTGTATGTGTGTTTGCGTGTGTGTATAACAGTCTGACACAGAGAGAGTGTCTTTGTTTGTGTGCTGGTGTACGCATGCCTGTGTTGGGATTTTGCAAAAGGGTAAGGCCAGGAGCAGAAAGAGAAAGAGTGAAAAAGATAAAGGGAGATGTGCTCTCCAGCTCTCTTCCCTCGATCTGTTTCCTCTCTGTTACTAGGCAACACCTGCAGGCATGCACTAAATAAAGCCTTGTACCCACTATTCAACCCCCCCACCCTCGCCTCTAACTCCTACTCAAACTCTCTTTCTCTCTCCTCATCAACCTCATCCATCTCCTCTTCTCTCATTCATCCTTTAACTCTCCGGGACCCTTACACCCTTCGCCTCATCATCATTGCTTTTCCCTCACACATCCTGTTCTTTCCTGTGTCATCCTCTTCCTCCTCTATCATCCCCTCCACCCACCGGAAAGCAGGGAGTGGGGGGTGGGTTCAGGTTCTGGTTTGACACTGAACAGGAACGACAGCACTCCTTGGTTTGAAAAAAAGACGAGGTTAGGGACAGAGTTCGTGAGGTAGATCAGATTACATGATCCAGTGTTTAAGAACTTCGTCCTTTTGTTCTGAAAGTACACTTGCTCCAGCTATAGGTGTTGAATCCAAATAAACATTAATAACGTACTTCTCACTATTATCAATATCAAACTCAATATGAATTTTATTTATATAGCACACTTAAAACAACCAAGTTTGACCAAGGTGCTTTAAAGGTTAAAAATACAACAATTAAACAGTAACTTTGCCTGTATTTCTTGAGGAAGCTTAAGAAGGCCAAATTCCTGTGCCAAGTCAGCTATTACAGAGGAGCAATAGAAAGCATCCTGACTGAAAACATCCCAAACTGGCGTGGGATGTGCACAGCCCAGGACCAGAGGGTGAGGTGCCTACGCAGAGCCTAAAGGATACTAAAGGACAGTACCCCCCCCAGCCTCAGCCTGTTCACCCTGCTGCCTTCTGGGAAGACATACAAGTTTCAGTTTTCATCCTCAGCACTGCTCCATTGATTATAGTTTATTTTTTGTTTACCATTTTTATAATTGGTTCTATTTTAATGTATATTGTCTGCTGTGTAGCAGAAGGGAGTTCCAAAACTCAATTTCATTGTATAACCTGGGTCACATCCCGGCTCACTGAATGTGACAATAAGGGGGAGACCAAGCAGGTTAAAGTGCCAAAAAAGAATGTTTTATTAAATAAACTATCAACAACATAACTATTTACAACAAAGAACATGTGATTATCAGTGGCATCCGTGGTGAATGGAATACATGGATGAGTGAAAATGTATGAACAAAGGTTGACGGCAAGTCAGGAAACAAACCCAAAGCAGGAGATGTAGAGCCTAGGAGAGCGAGAGAGAGACAATGAGACAGGGTGATATATGCAGCCTAGGCTGAGGTCTACACAGTGTGGGATTATACATTTATCAAGGGGTTGCTTTTGCTCTTTAGTATACTTAGAAGTGTGATCTGCCTATGATTGACGTAGTGATAAGAGAGGAACAAAATGTCTAGTATCATATTAATCAGTATATAATTAGCCAAAGAGCTTGTGCAGAAAACAGGAACTGCACCTGTCACCCAGTGAACCCTGCAGCATACAGAGCATACATCACTCGACAGACACACACACACACATACGATACACTGTCCTTCCCCAATACTTCCACACACACACACCATACACTTCACACTATCCAGAATCTTCAACAACAGGTGTCAGCCCATTACTGAACGAGCCCTCCCAAACTGCCACCTGCAGGAAGGAACCAATGAAGCTACAGCAGGCAGAAAGGGAGGGGTCGTAACACCTGT
Source organism: Lepomis gibbosus (assembly GCA_029875015.1). Taxonomy (NCBI): domain Eukaryota; kingdom Metazoa; phylum Chordata; class Actinopteri; order Centrarchiformes; family Centrarchidae; genus Lepomis; species Lepomis gibbosus. Next base: position 47,447 of record JAPMOB010225753.1, on the reverse strand, counting down.
TATATTGTGACAATAAATGTACCTATACCTAATTACACATTAAAAGTACAGCAATAAGTACAGTGCATGATGTATAGTGATATTAAAACCTCCAGCGATAATTACTGACTTAACTCGAAGGAAAAGAAAAGAGATGTGTTTTTAAAAGTGATTTAAAACGTTTGTGAGTTGGGGCCATTTTGATATGGACTAGCAGGTTATTCCACAGGTCAGGGGGCAGCTACAACAGAGGCTTGACTGGACAGGGTTGCACCAGCTACGTTTCCTAACTCCTTAGTCACGGCTAGTTAGTTTTAAATTAGCCCTTTACTTTAAAACTTGGAAAATGTCTTTGTAAGACTTTAGCAGTAAGTCCACCAGTTGCTAGGAAACACCTGTAGCACAGTCAAAAGCAATCAGTTGAACTAAAAGTCACTATAGCGTTAACAGTTGGGTATATACATAACTTAACAGGCTCTCTTTTGTAAATGTAGGTATTTTGTATTTTGTTTTATTTATGTATGCATAGATGGAGAAATGTGTGTCTTAAAGTTAGTAGTAGGCCTATTCATGCAGTTTTGAATGAGTGGGAAATATCTGGGTCATACATTAGCACGCTAAGATTAATTTGTCATTTAGCTAAGAGTTACCTCTGGGAGTTAGTAGGTGTAAATATTGAGCTACAATTCGTCCCTATGTAAGAACAAAAACAACTCTCCACTTAGTCTACACTTACGTTGAACTTATGAAGAGTTGGTGTAGACGGCTCCTCTATAGAGGCTATTATCAGTTCTGATAATAACCTCAGCATTTCAGACATGGCACTTCTACAAGGACTTAATGAAAATCCTACATTCTCTGACTCACATAGGCACATTCAGATTGCCTCTGGGAAGCTGCCGTAAGTGCTTCAAGGCAATTTATTGCAAAAGGCATGAAATGCTTTATATTGAATGGCTAATACAAAAGAAAATTAAAGTCTACAAGTCTTTTGTAATTAGTACAAGTATTGGAGGCTTTTTAATGGATTTTTAAAAAATATTTTGTGTTTTTTTTTTACTTATTATTTATTTCATTTTGCATCCAAAGTGTCTCAGAGCTCCTTCAGAGCACCAATAAACCTGCATCAACAAACCACCTCCGCAAACGTCTTCAGAAACACTCTCCATCATTCTCTCTTCGAGCTACCTTTTTTTTTTAAATACAGCATCTATATGGAGCATTTCATGCATTCTTAAAGGGTTCTGCGGTGGTAAAAGCCTCCAGAAGTATTTTCTGGTATTGCACTTGTTGGAGATTGTATTTGCCACTTCTTGAGCAGTAAAGTGCAGAAAAGTTGAGTGGTATGAGCTTTATCTGCTAAAAAAGATGGACAGAGACATTGCTGTCAGTTTGTTGCTGGTGCATCCCATGAGTAGCAGTATTAATGTGCAGGGTAAACAGGTGACCTGGCCCTCAGCCCTGAACCCTCAATTAATTTAACTTGAGAATATTATTTCTCTTTTGGTGACTTTGCAGCAGAGACAGGATGAGGGTTCTGGTTACAACAGAGACAGAAACTGATAGAAAGAGAGAGGCAGCCGTTAAAGACAGCACACTTGGGGGCACAGGCAGGTAAAACTAACCCCAAACTGTCATTCTGACATACTACCCCATCTTCCCCTCCATCCTGCTGAGGAGGATATATCTTTGGACTATATCAGTCAGCCTGACAGGCAGCAAGTAAGTACAGTTTGTAAGCAAAAGTGATCTTGGGTTTGACCGATACAGTGGGATTTTGTGTTTTTAGACGCCAAAACCCTTCTTTTTAAACCCCGATTAATAATAATAATCATAACACATACATGTACAACTATTATCTCATTATTTACCACAACTGTATGATGTCCATCTAACTGATCTGACCAAATTTATGATTTTTTAATGATTTGATATGATCTTGATGTCAGTCAAAGATTTGACCTTATTTCACTTCTCATAGGGAAAGTCAGTGTAAGCAGAGAGAGATTCATTGTGATGTGGGTGCTGTTCAGCTGTTGAGTAGAGGACTCAAGTGTACCTCTTGAGGCATTAATTTGGCCTAACGCACAAGTGAGTGTTTGCTCACCATAGAGAGATGATTTTATTACACATTAGAGGTAAATTCAGGTTTAAACCCCGGATGCAGTCCTAAGAGACAGCACACTCAGACACACACATGCACACACACACATTTAGCACGAGTCACAGACAGAGGACGAGAGGAAAAAAGGATTAAAGCCATGTGAAAGCTGCAGCATCGCACGAGAACAGAGTGGGTTTAGTGATAGAAATAAAATCGCATAGGACGAGCTCTGTCTCTGTGCATGTGTGGAGTGGGAAGGCAGCAGCCTTAAAATTGTTATATTTTGAGTGTGCACGTGCACACATGGATACAAACACAGACAGGCTTTGCACAATAACACTATCACACAGAGCCAACATCCATAACCAGAGATTTACCAGCGGATTTTAAAAGGGCGAGCAGTTGTGTGTGTGTGTGTGTGTGTGTGTAGAGCTGAGTGGGATTTGGTTTAATCCAAACATGAAACACAAGATTCCCCCCACCAGACACACACACACACACACACACACAAACACACCGTCATTCTCTCTTCCTCTAAGTGTGTGTGTGTGCGTGTGTGTGAATTTGCCTCCCTCAGTCTCTTTTAGCGTTGCGTAACAGCTTGATTATATAATCCCAAACATATATGCATGTCCACGAGGCTGAGCGCAAGAGTACATGAAGCATGGCAAAGCATCAAACTGATGTGGAGGAGGAGGAGAAAGGAAAAGAAAAGAAAGAGGTGAAGAAGGGACAACATCCAGTAACACTGTGGTACTGCGTGCATTTCTTGTCTGAATTAGAACTCACATCTTTACTCCACACATTTATTCCCGTAAATCCATTCATGTTGATGTAAGCTAATCTACAAGTGACCACGGTAGGCGTAATGTTTTATGTCATTAGTTTCCTTATATAGTGTTAGATAAAGGATGATGTATCAATGTCAAATTATATAATATCATAAATATCAGAAAATGTCCCTCAAAGGGGGTTTAGAACGCACCAAATAATGTAAAAATATATATTATATTATTATTTTTAAAAAGTGAATTTTTCAAAGAAACTTACAATAACATTAATTTGGAGTTGTGTTTCTGGACACCTGGCAATAAGCTGACAACACTTTCTGCTGCTGGAGCTTGAGACAGGGCTGATGAGAGCAGAGTTTCCAGGATGTAAAAAACAGAAAAGAAAAAAAAAGCTAAAAGCAACTAAATGGGTACTCAGGGCAATTTTTTATGGTTGGTATGATCGGGTACAGTCATAGACAGACAGGAGTGGGTGCGAATGTGCAAATTCACTGTGGCGGCACGGACTGAGGCAAAGCTGCAAACTGGGGTTTCTGGTAGTGTTACTTACACCAGACGAAACTAAACGAAATATATTCGTCAACAACCTTTTTTTACCCTGACTAAAACAAGTCGATGTCGAGACGGTGACAATGTCCTTAAACACTGACTGTGACTATCTTAACATCCAATGTTGTTGATGAAAAATGACGACACTAAAATGTGATTCATTAAATAAGAACATAATAAAATCTCTCTTTCTTTTCGTCAGTATATTGCTAGCTAGCTTAAAGCTAATATCTGTAGAGCTGGTACATTGGCTTCATGTGCTGCACAAACAGTCCAGAGGTAAAATTGACACAAATAGAGATATCACTACATAGTCTTTTCATCCATTGTTGCTATAAAATATTAAGACGTGCAGCTTTAAATTGCAGCAATACCTAAATCATGAATTTATCGAGAATTAATACTTTGGGTTTTAATTACAATTTACTCTGAGGAATGTTCCTTCTTGCAATTTCCAATACAATGTCTCTGAAGCCTTGAAAAATATTTCAGTGTAGGATACAAACCTGGAGAGTGGAGGAACAACACAGCTTCGATAAAAATGGTGTATTGAGGGAGAACTAAAAGCAGAGACTTAAATTGAGAAGACAGTTTGAGAACATTTTAGAATCTGAGCTTTGGGAGGCCGTGAGTGCTTTCAGAAAGCTCTTCCAGGGAGAAAGATAATCAAAATGGAAAAAGGAACTGAGTGGTATGAATAAAGTTAGAGACAAGAGCTGGATGGAAATTTAAATAGAAAATAAAAGAAGGAAGGAAGGACGAGAGCAGAGGAGAGGAGAGGAAGGGAGAAGATGAAGGGGGAAGAAGACATAAAGTTAATATATGCGTCCCTGTGCGGAGTTGGTGTCATTACTAGTATTAGTAGGTTGGCAGTAAACATTGAAGCTAAAAGGCAGGAGACATCACTCACACTGACAAACCAGCACACTCACTTTAAACACACAAAGACAGGCTTAGCTGCAGCATACACACATATTCACACGCAGGCTTAACTCGAACACACACTCCCGCGCACACAGACAGGCCTATGACTCAGTAACAACTTTTGCCTTATCTCCAAACCTTTCTCTATCTGTCCAATTCAATTTATTCATCCCCACCCTCTCTCTAACCCTCCATCCACTCATCTCTCTTCATCCTCCCAAGGCTTTTATCGTTTTCAACTCCTTCCATTTTCATGTGCTATCCTCTACTCAGCTTGAAAAATTGAGTGTTATTCTCTCCTCGTTCATCCTTGACTGGCTCCACGAGCAGCTCTCCCCTCTGCTACGGCTTCACCTTCACTCTGAAATACCTTCATGTTGTGTTGTTTTTTTTTTAATTAAAAAATCTCTCCTGGATTTCACTTATCCTTTCCACACGCTCTCCTCCAGCCGTGTTGTTGACTAATCAACCATTTCATCCTTCATTTCTATTTGTCTGTCAAATCATAATAATAACACATTTATTTTTAAGTGTTGCTCAAGTACAGGGACACTTTACGTATCCATTTAAGACAGTCAAAATATAATTGAAGATAACTGTGGAAAGAAAGATTATAATAATGAAATAATATTATAAAGAGACGTTGTAAGCATCAGCCTATGTTGGTGAAAATGTTCCTTTGCTTTCCTTGAAATCAGTCTGCTCGTCCACTTGATCCTTGCATGTAACCCAAACACTGACTCTTCTTGTCCCAGACTTGTCCCCTGCTGCCTCTGCGAACAGCGCTGTCACTGGCATGTCCACAGCCGAGGGAATTGACATGACAGCCGCTCTGCTGCCTGGTAATACCCACTGCCATGCACTTTAGAGGTCACAGATCAAATTTTTTGAAAAACAGGAGAGAACGAGGGACAACAGAGGACAAAGAAGAGAAGCAAGGAGGGAGCAGGGAGAAGGAAATGAGGAGAGTGGAGTAGTACAGGATGCTCTCTGTGGTCCCTCTGTCGCCTCCCGTCACCAGAGAGAGGTGAGGGGGCTGGTTGTCATGACGGCTGTTGTCATGGCAGCTGGACTGGGTGATAAACAGCAGAGATGTCCGTCCAGTGAAGCTGTCGTGGCAACCGCTGACAAGATGGGGCAAATATGCTGTTGTCACGGGAAGTTTCATTTGGTGTTTTTTTTTAGATTTTGATCATCACTTCAAAATGTTGTGGTCTGAGGGAACTGTACAACAGCCTTCTTTAAAAACGTTTGGTGAATAAGTTTTACTGGTATCTAGTGGTGAGGGTTGCGAATTGCAACAAGTTACTCATAGCGCATTCACATACTCCACAGAAGGTCCCATTTTCCGAGTTGTGAAGTCGTCCTTCCGTCTTCAGTGTGTGTTCATGTACTCTTACATTGGAATGAGGAATAAGCACACCACAAAGGTGCGCTATTACAGAGATGTGTTGGATTAGCATTATCAGAGCACGTAAACAACACACAGACATTTAGTTCACTCTACATCGACAGCAAACTGTTATAACCACGTTAGAAGTTACATGTTGTGTTTATGTGATTTGGCACAAATCAAAGTTCTGTATCCTTGTGTCCTTCCTCCCACCATCCAAAGACATGCAGGCTAGGTTAATTGGTGTCTCTAAATTGTCTTTAGGTGTGAGTGGTTGTGCATCTATGTGTGGCCCTGCGATGGACTGGCGACCTGTCCAGGGTGTACCCTGCCTTTCGCCCAATGTCAGCTGGGATAGGCTCTAATTCAACGTAGTGGCAAAACACACTTTGTAGAGACTTTTGTCTGTTCGGGCTACTGTAGAAATATGGCGGCGCAACTTGGCGACTTCCACGTAAGAGGACCCGTGATGTATATAGATCGAAATGGCTCATTCTAAGGTAATAAAAACATAATGGTTCATTATTTAACGTTAGTAACACAGTTATGGATCTTATTGCATCCCGATCAATCGATCCACACACACATGTATGTATATACGTATACATATAAAATAAATAATTTGTCAAGTTATGTCCTAATGAATTTGGTAACCTCCTGATCTTTCATCAAGCACCATTATCAGCTCAATTTGCCCAATACTTTGCGTTGTAACTAAATACTTACAAAAAGAACGACATTCCCATCAGCTCCAGCTGAACTTTCAGTTTGTGCCAACTTGCTAAACAAAGACGGTGAACATCCCCTGCTTAACTCAGAGTTACCTCTGTGCCGAAGTATAGCCTCACAAAGCTGTTAGCATGGCTAGAGACTCTTGTTTACACCACTTCATAGGGATTGTTCTTCATTAGCACTGTTCCATAACTGTGATGATTGTTTGAATTTATCTGTCATTTTGTTTTAGGTTTTCAAGGACTAAAAGACACACAGGCACATCTGTGATCTCTTTTTCATTTACCAAACTTAGTTGTTGGAAGACAAATACATAACAGACTATGTCTTTGTTGACTGTAAGAGACGTTGAGATGTTTAGTCTCCAGGTGTCCTTTGGGCTTAACTTGGCATCATAGATGCATCTGACAGTCTTTGTTTTACACTACCATCAACCTGGAAAACTGGCCTGCTGAAAGCTGTAGCATGTAACGAGCAGCGAACATGAGCCGTCGTCACCAGCTGTAGCCGTGACCTGCCTGCGCTTTTAAAGGTTTTTATGTTTTTCAAAAGGATTTAAAAACATTTTGAAACACAATATCAAGTTAAAATGAATGTCAGTTTATCAATGTAGTGAACCCTTTAGTGGTTCATACTACCTTTACACTATTTAATTCCTCTCAGCAGATTGATTCTGTCTCTACCTAAACCACCCCTTCACAAGCATGGCTTTAATACTTCAGTAGACCAAGAATGAGTACAAACAGGTGGTATCACAGTTATCCTTTTAACGCTTTTAATCAACTCCATATATCTGCTTAATTACAGGTGTAGAAAAATGAGATGGCAGTTAATATAGACCTCTCTGAACAGGAGAAACTGAAATAAAACTGATGCCACTTAGGCAGTGGAACGAATCTTGTTAAAATATAAAGTAAAATAAAAAAACAACTAAATAAAATAAGATAACCCATTAAAATAAAAAGCTGACTCCTGGAGGGGAAACATTTAATATCCCCACAGGAGTTTATCCCTAGGAGGGAATCCTTCTGCGGTGGCAGTGTGGTAAACGGAGAAACTCATAGAGGCACATCACCCTCCTCTACCATAAAATCTGGTCTCTGACCTGGTCACCAGTTATTAGCGCTCCAATACGTTTCAGTCAATCCTCCTTTGTCTCAATTGTCTCCTCTTGATTCTCAGCTGCTAGTCCCCTTGTTGCCGCTGTCGGGCTTTGGTTCTGATGATTGGTTTTTATCACCGTTCTCCGAGTCCACCTCTGCCTCAATTTCCGCCGGCCCTTCCTCCACCGCGTCCTTTTCCACCTCATCCTCCACCTTACTCTCCTTTTCTTCATCCCTCCGTTTCTGCCCCTGGCCCTGTTTGTCCCTGAAGACCTCCACGCCTAACAATCTGAGGTAATGAAACCTCTCATTGCGGGGGACGAAGGCTCGGATGGATGTCTTCCCCCTCCAGCCACACAGCTGGATGGGACACTGAGGCTCCGATGGTTTACTGGCAAACAGAGGGTTATGGTGGGTGAACAAAGACATCGCTTCAAAAGGGATAATGATAAAACATACATTCACACACATTATATATCTATTATATAAAAACAACAAACTTACTTTGGGTTGGGAATGTACTTCAACACAATGCTACCCATAACTGCAGAGAGAATAACAGATTAATGACCACAAAGCAACAATGGATTATTCCAAAACACCATTTCATTGTAAGATACTCCATGCTCATCATGTAGTCATGTACATTCATATCTGGGAACTACCCAGGGTGATTTAACTGCTCAGCTTCTCTTGTGAGGTTTTTTGGGGGTCAGTGCCTTGCTCAAGGGCAGCTCAATGTCAGTAATTGCGGAAGACAGAGCATTACTCACTCGCTTTCCTCTTTCCCTTTATTCCTGCCAAACCAGAAACCTTCCAGTCACTAATCCACAACTCTAACCTCTGGGATGCTTCCTAAATTCTTCTAGTTATTTTGTTTGTCAGTATCAAAAAGAAACTTCTGGCTGTAAAATCTGTAGTAATATTAATTACAGAACTTTTCTTGCGTGCTCTTTTAATTTGGAATACATGTCTTATATTTTGAAATGAAAATCTTTTGCCTTGCTTACCCATTTTCTTGGCCTGAGCGTGAGCGTCGTCCTCCAGTTTGCTGAGGAAGGGGTTCTCCTGGGTCAGCAGCACTTTGATATCCTCCACACTCACTCGGATTATCCTGGAGCGAATGTACGGCTGAAGAGTGTAGATACCCTTGAGGGACAGAGAAGAAATGTGTTTGACAAACACGTTTTTTTTTTTTAACAGTAACGCTGTGCATATGAAAATCTATTAATTACAACTTCATTCGAGTCTGAACTCAAATGAACACAGCTCATTATTCAGCAGTGCTCATCGCCTCTGTGGTGAGTAACTTCCTTTATGTGTTTGAACACAAATAGGCGCTGCTTTCACAAATTTTATGATAAAAATCAAAGAATATGTAAAGTGCTATAGTCCTAGATATATACACATATTGTTCTGCATCCCTTCAAATCATGCGGTTGATTTGCATACAAAAAGAGAATTATGGGAGTTGTGTGAAAACGTGCATCTAATGTGTGAAGAGAAGTTTATGTTTTCACAATAATACCGCTTCCAATTAATAAGACGCTGCTCAACAAAGAACAAGTAGATTTACAGTGAATGATTTTCACGCCACTGAAGATTTAATGTGAGAATGAGAAGAGATTCATGGTGCTGCGCTGTAAAATGGTGTGTGTGTGTGTGTGTGTGTTACCTCCTGAGCCAGTCTGAAGGCACAGCCAAACTCCTCTCCATCACTGTTGCGAGACCACACCTTCACCCCTGTGTTAACGACCTGAGAAAAAAAAAAAAAAAACAATAGCTTTCTGACATATGGCTATGTACAAAAACAAACCAATGATGCCAGATTCTACTGACTTTAACTGCACTAATTAATATCTCTCCTGAAAACATAATGGGGGGAGGGGGGGTCATTTAAATCAAAATAAAAAGGACTAATTAAGTTACTTTAGCCTTGTTGTAGTACTGGTAATGTCTTTTGTAATTACTGATGTTCACCAAACTGCCTTGCTGAAGGCAACTAAGATATTACAAAACTGTTGGTAAACAGAGTGCAGCTGGTCCCTGGGGTCCCAGCAGGAGTGGTAGGCAACTGTCAGTGATTAGCAAAGTAAAATACTACACTGCTGAAACAATTATGGATGTTGAATTCTTTACCAACCTAAGGGAAGTGAAACGATTGAAGTTAACTTTAATACTTTAATTATTGTCACTGTTTTAAAAATAACTCATTTCTTTAAACCTATGTACAATGATACTCTTCAGTGGTCTTAAAGTTGTTAAATGTCTTTGGTTGTTGCAGGTGTGTCTGGTGTTCTTATCTGTAACTCCGCTCTGTTAATATGCTGCTATTTTGGCCAGGTCTCTATTGTAAAAGAGGTTTTAAATCTTAATCAGATCATCTGGTTAAATAAATATATATTTTTTTAAAGGGAAAATGGATGTTAAATAATATTAAACTATTAACATTCTGGAAAAGGCCAAACGAGATTTTATAGAGAGGGGAAGTGAAAATAGGTCATTCTTTTCCAATTACCACATACAGGATGGGAAATAATGTGGAGAGATTCACTGTGGTTTAGCCCAACAGAAAGTCACTAAGAAACATCAAACACAAAGAGGAGAACAAAGACACTGAGGCGCACACAGCACCACCTGTGCAGGTGCTACAGAGTGGAGGACCAGAGGGACCGGAGATAGGAGAGAGTCCCATCTGTCAGGCTGCACCCAAAAGCACACACTACAAAACTAAACTGATGTAGAAATGTAAAGCCAATATGTCTGTACCAAAAAACGGGTATAACAAACACGATGCAGTTTGTCTGACTAGACTGTTTGATCAATACCAGATGCATTGTGCAGGAAATAATTGATTAGTGATTTGTTGTATCTATTTTTAATCAGATTTCCATGCCAGGAAATGTTTTGTCTTCATCAAACCAATCAAATGAAAACAAAAAATACACACACCTTCATACGCTCGCTGTTATTGAGCAGCACGTTGCGGAGCTCTTTGGACACCATGTACAGGTGTCTCTTCTTGCCCTCGTGGGTCCTGGTCAGGACATTGAGCTTGGGGAAGTTGGGTGACAGATCATAGAAAGATCTAAAGAAAAGAGGGGGTGGGGGGGAGGATTTGTTTGGCTACACCAAAGTGCTGAAAATGATCATTTCTGTGTCTGATACACGCAGAGACACTTACTGTATGGTGGTGAAGACGGAGTCATCTTCCGTAAGGAACACAAAGGGGTCCTCTTTATAACCAAACAGTCTCATCTTCTTAGAGGCTGGAGGCCTGACAAACAGAGAGATGGGACAGACATTCACTTAAGACTCAAATAATTTATGTTTGTTTTAAATTCCAAATTTTACAGCACAACCCATTATCCTTGGGTTGTGCTGTCTAAACATCCCATGTCAATAGTTTGAACAAAGCTTTCATTGAGTAAGAACTTTTATGAGCTTTTAATGACGACATTCATTTCGACGTCTGTGGCCGACATTTAATTACAGAAATTGCTTACAATTTGCATATTTCCTCAGGACCAGTGATGGGCTCGTTAATCCAAAAGAGTCATTTCTCACTTAAAGCAATGTAGGTCATTTTTTTTTAATAATGGCTGAAGACATTGCAGTTTTCCTTTGTTTATTAGCTCACCAGACCAGCGGGACTCACCCACATACTCCGGCAGTCTCCTGGGCCAGGGAAGCTCTTTTGGTTGCCTCTTCTTCTGCATCCCCGTCTATTTTTCCCTCTGGGACTCCCCCCTCTCCCTCCTCCACAGCAGTGTCTGCGGGGGTCGAAGCTGCTGGAGAGCCTCCAGTCTGGGCCACTGAGATGGACGGGACGTCCTTCCTCAGCTGGAGACGATGGGGAGGGAGACAAGCAGATAAAGAAGAAAGAAAGAAGTAGCAGCTGCGGTTAATAAAAGCGAACAGGTGAGTGATGTGCTCCATTTCCCTTTTCAAGTAAGAATAACAATCTAATCATCCATTAAGAGTGTGTGTGTGTGTGTACCTTGGGATATCTTTTGTTCCAAGGCATTGGGGCTTTTTTCACCAGCACAGCCACAAAGAAACCTCCAGTGTTCTGGTGATGTGGCAGAATCCTCATACTGACATTAAAATACACACAAAACACACAAAACAAAATCATGGCTTTGAGTTTTATGGTGCCACCTACCGTAAAGATAAACAAGGGCTTTTTCCACCCAGCATTAAATAAAAAAAGACAGTGACAGCTTAGACAGTGTGACAACAGCTCCCTCTCCTGGCCAGCATCGTGTTAGTCTGAGCATTAAAGTGAACGCTGCAGAGCAGAAATGACGTCACCCCCCCCCCCCCACCCCCCTTATTGAGTGTGCAAGTGTGAACATGTATGTACAGTGTGTGTGTGTGTGTGTGTGTGTGTGTGTGTGTGTGTGTGTGTGTGTGTGTAAAGCTGTGCCAAGAAAATAAATCAGACACTTTACTCAGCTAATGAATTTGGCATCAATGAAAACAGAAGAGAGTACAAGTGCGTGTGCTTTACTTCCCTGCTTTCACAGAGACAAAATACTGTCAGGGGAATAAGAAGAGAAAAGAAATCAGCTAAATTAAGATAAGCGTCTAGAGGGGAAGAGTTGGATAGCTAATGGCCCTTCCTGAAAAAAAATTCCTACTAGGAGAAAATGTTTTTCGATGGAAACATTTTTTATAATATATAATGGCCTCCTTGCTTCTGCACTCACAACAGAATACACTGATTATTTTGGCACTCAAAGAGGCATTAAACAAGGCTTCCAGCTCTCACAGTCCCTATTTGCTTTGGCTATAGAGCCTTTAGCCACACTGAGCTGACAACACATGGACTTAAAGATTAAGGTTTGGGGGTTAGCGTTATAGGAGAAGACCTAGGCTGAGAAAAGGCATTAACAGAGTCCTAGAAAAAATCTTTTTTTTTTTTTAAATTGTACTTATACTTTGTGGTTGGGTACATACCATCTCTCCAGATGCATGCTAGCAAGTTTCTCTGGGTCTTTTGGCGGAAACATGGTGGGGCGGATCTGTGTGTGGCGACTGCTTGGAACTTCGGACCAGTCAGAGTACCACTGGCCCTCCTTGGTCATCAGCTACAGAGACAACAACCGTTTAAGTGTGTGATCCGATCAAAGTAATAAGCAGTCAGGATACTGACCTACAAAATTCTATCTGACATGGAAGCTGAAGCACTTCTGTGAACTAAACACTGTTTTCCTTTCTGGTTTGTTGAAAAGACATTCCAGTACCTTCCAGGAAGTGACCCCAGGCATCCATTTCAGCCCTGGCAGATCCATTGAGCTGTCGGCCAGCTCCAACGATCCTGGCAATGGGGATGGGGAAGACATTACAACTTGGTAGAAAAAGACCAAGAGTGGTTTTATTTAGATATCATTTTTAATATAATATATCCTGACACATTTATCAACATTTAGTTTCAGCAACACGAAAGTCTTCCAATAACCAGTTTTACTATATAACAAAGTGTTAAAGCCCGCCGTGGCTGGAAGAGACTTTCTTCCACGGCAGTCTTTAACAGTATGATATAACAAATGTTCTGAGTTGGCATTCAAACATGCACCAACACATTATTTCCTCATCCAGAACAGAGTGGAGACTCATCTGCTTTGTGTTACACGACACTACACAGGACTTTCAAATGGATCTGACGAAGTTACACGATCATACCAAACATGTCCCACATTTGTTTTAGGGAATGCTTGTTTTCATTCCACCTCTAGACTACATGAGGTTCAATAAATCTGAAATAAGCTTCCACACAAACAAATCAAACATTTGCGCGTGTAGTGATCATTCGCGACAAATGAAAATAATGTTAACAACTTGATACATCGTTCAAACTGAAAAATTAGTCGATGGATCGATCAGTGGAATATCGCTGGGTTTTAGACCTTGGACTTGAGAAAATTGCGATTGTCAATAGTTACTTGCCATTTTATAAACCAATAATTGATTAATTAAAATGATTAAGATAATTTTATGATAAAAGGAATCGTTAGTAGCAGCCCTAATCGTCGTACTAATAAGCATCAGTGCTCTTATAATGCATCAGCATCAAAACATCAAGCTCTTGCTACAACACAAAGTTATTTAGTTGATAACTAGCTGTAAGCAGAGCGAGAAGCTTTAGTAGCGGTCTTCTTCTACAATAGGCACTCATCTTTGCGCCACGCCGATTGTTTTGGCATCTGTTGATAAGCAGGTTGTTATATCACGAGCTACAGCTATATATATTTCAGAGATAGCTATGATAATAGATCAGAGGAGAGTATGGATGAATGCCCAAGATGTTCTGGCAATGACTTGAGTGTGAGAGAATTGAATGGGGGAGAGATAAAGGCGGTCATGTGTGTGTCAGAGAGAGAAAGGACAGCGCTCCGTTTCTTTATTTCCCATAGCAAAGGGTAGCTAAGACAACGAGTTATTAGTTTTTAACTCGGTAACAGCTAGGTTAGCAGACCCAAGTCCAGGACTGAGAGAGGTGAGGAGTTAGATAAAAAAGGAATATTTACTGCAGGTATGAATGGACAAGATATTGAGCAGGGGGAAAGTGAGGCAGAGTGAAAAACTAGATGCTGCAGAACAGGGTTGGTGGCTGCTGTGCAGAGCAGGGGGTGGAACTGTCGCTGAGAGTCCAGAGTGTGAGAGTGCTGAGCAGAGCAGGATCCCAGAGTATTTCAGCCGGGCGGGGGGTCCAGGGAGAGCACACTGGATGAGCGCCATTTCCAGTAAAGTAAAACACGTTATTATGCAAATTTCACTTTTATCTTTACCTATTAATTGTTCTTCTTCTACAATAGGCCTAATGCAATTATTAAAGTGTGTTCATTATTTTGGGGTTTGTTGTAGCCTACAATTTACTGATTAATTGTAAGATGTAGGCTATTTGACTTTTTTGATTTGTAATGAAATAAAGCAATTAACTTTCACGTCACTCAATTGAAAGTGCTCCCTGTATTTTGCCCTTTGATGTGAACTGGAGTGTTAACGTTCACTGATATGAGAGGGATGTCAAAAAAAGAAAAATTATTCAAATCCCAAAACTGAAAATCGAACACCAACCCAGCAAACAAATATTCGGATCCAGCCCTAGTTGTAAGTTAGTTAACGCAGAAGGTAACATTGTGACAAAGAGCATATTTTTAATCTGATATCTGTTGAGGATTTGGTTGAGTCGGTCCACAGGAACTCCTCGTACATGTGGTTGTTATTTCTCACCTTTGCCATGATCACCCAGCCTGCTATACATTTCTGAAACTTGGGTTTTTAGCCAGCAACCAAAAGGTAAGAGACAAATGAGGAAATGGGACAAACCAAACAATGAGCTGGCTCCATGAGGTCAATAGACTTTTTTATGAAGACGCATTTCAGTAACAGGAAATAAAAGTAAAAACTGGAGTGCATAAAACAAAACTAAAATTGAACTTTGATTTGAATAAAGATATAAACACATGCTGCTTAAAATGTACAGCCTTGTGAGTGTTTGTAAGTTTGTTACCTTCGCTCTTCTCCAGCAGTGCTGCGATGACAGCTTCGTCCTCTATAGGGTTGAGTGAACAGGTGGAGTAGACCATCCTCCCTCCCACAGCCAGCTGTTCAACACCGCGCACTGCGATACGCAGCTGGAGCCTGGTGAACACACACACGCTCTGTAATACTGCCAACATTCCTTTTTTTCTTTTTTTTTTTAATTGGCACAAAAAGAACACCATTCCCTTGTCGTTTAGTCAATTTGGTCTACCACACCAAAGCACAAATTCACACACTTACCCGTGGAGGTGCAGGCTGTTGCTGGTCGTCCATTTCTTCCACACGTCTATGTTCTTCCTCATGGTGCCGTCCCCGCTGCAGAACACAGAGGAACACCAGTCAGACACATCCCCAGGTCGGCCCGAGGCGATGAAACCCCCGGAGATCCCCGACACTTCTCACAGGGCAAAAATGTCTGCCAAGCACAAACTGTCTGAACACTGGGCTTTAGCTGACTTCTCACATCACTGCAGCCTGCCAGCCTGGCTCTGTCTTCATTATTGCTTTTTCTCCCCTCCCTCTCCCCGTGTTGTATTTGGCAGGGCCTCCTGGCTTCAGCACTACAGCTGGTATAACTCAGGCAGCATTTGCAAACAAATGCAATCTGTTTGAGCTATGACATGACGCAAGACTTAAAAGAGACGAAGGATGTTTTACCATTAACTCTGTATTGCAACATTAACAGCCAATTGTTTAAAAAGGACCTCTAAATACCCAGCACCTCCATCTGTCATCTGCATCTTCATCTCTCCTCCAGCCTAACACCCACACACACAGCAGAGCTCATCGCCCATATTTCTTTCTTCCTCCTCAGACTTCCAACACCTAGCTCTCCTGCAGCACTGGAATACGTGCGAGTGATGCAAACACAAGGCAGATAAATAATTGCAGCAGGGTCCCGCTGCCTTTTGCTGACCTGCAGGGCACGTCACACAGGATGCGGTCGTAGAAGAGGATGTCCTTCTTGCCGTCTGAGTCGATCTTGAGTGTGGGGATGCAGGAGGCGTCGTGGTTGACCACCATGATGCAGGGGCTGTTGAGACGCTTGGCTTGGTGCACAAGTAGGTAGCAGCGCTTGTTGTCCACGTCGTTGGCAATGACAAAGCCCTCTGGAGGGAAGAAGAGTGGATTAAGGTTACCTACTGTTGTTCAGGCATATGCCGACTAAAACCCTGAGTTACTTTGTACTGTGGAATACTGGTTTACATTCACAGATTTTCTCTGTGCTTGATAATTACAATACATTTATGACCAAATGATTTCTCCCCCTAATAAAACACAAATTAATCAGAAACTGAAGCATCCTTCCTTCTTATAAATGTGTATTTCTTACCTGGAAATGGCACGTCCATGTCAGCATGGAGCATCTCAATCAGCTGGGCTGTCTTCGACCCTGGAGCTGCGCACATGTCCAGAATCTGTGTAGGAACACATGCATGTCAACACAAAAACAGTAAATGCATTAAGCACGACAGACAAGACAACAGACTATTCTTAACCTTCAAAGACGGAAGTGCTTTTACCTTGTGGTGGGACTCAATCTTCAGGAGGAGAGGAGGGATCATACTGACAGCTTCCTGTCGGCTGATGTTACCCTGCAAGAGAAAACACAAGAACAACGCTTGTCTCTTCATTTTTCAAACATGCAATGTTCACTTCTATAACAGGGTCACAGGTGTTTCTGGTAAATGTTCTGATTGATTTGTGTTTGACTCACAGACTCTGTCTCGCTAACCAAAAACTGGTGGAACTTCTCCAGCAGGGGAGACTTCCTAATGATCTTCCTGCTCATGTTGGTGTGCCAGGCCTGCTCATCAGGATACCTGTAGAAGATAAACACAGTGTGTAATGAGATTTGAATCGGTGTGTCTTTTCAGCCTTGGGTAAACCATTTGATCGTACCAGCTCAGAGCCTGGGGAGCCTCAGTCTTCTGACCATCGATCTCCAGCTCTTGAATATCCTTAAAGTATTTTTCCTTCAGACAGTGGAGGATTTCCTTAGCATGGCTGAAATAAGACAAGAAGAAGACAAGAGTTCTTCAAATTTAAGCGCCATCTTCAATTCTGATTTTACAAGTAATCCAATGTCTTGAATGATGTTCTATGAGGTGCACAGTGCACACAATTGCCAGAAAGAGAGGGCACATTCATTTTCCAGCATCGTGCAAACAAGACAAAAGAGTCTGAATCCAGGTTATAGATCTGTCCAGCTCACCTCTTGTACCCAGTGATCCGGATGGTTGCTGGCAGCGGTTCCCTCATGGCCTCCATAAACTGTTCAAACTCTCCTTCCGGCACAAGGCCTAGTTCCTTGTAGTAGTGCTCAAACAGCTTATTCTCCTTGACAATATCAGCATAGCCAGCTCCCCAGCCCTGAACACAAGGACGCATGGTCATTAGTGGGGGTCATTTGTACTGAATATTTTACCAGCCCTCCTGTACAGAACTAGCTGGAAAAGTACCTAATAAATAGCTATCTTTTGTATTAAAACATTACATTAACTTAAATGCCATTCTATTTTCTGTCGATTTAATGTTTTCTTGCTTATGGTAAAAGATAAATAATTTGTAGATCATGTCATGTGACCTGTTGCATTTTAGTATGCTCTAAAGGTCAATTCGGCATGTAGTAATCCACTAATAGAACATATTTCAATAGGTTTTCGTCAACCATACTTGCTTCTTCCCTTCACGATGTTCTGATAAGACCATTAAACTTTTAAGGGGAAAACCAATATTCCCTTAAGTTACATGTAACGTCGGGCATTGCCATATTAAACTAACATGTTTGTCTGCAAAGTCTGGAGAAGCCTCACACTCTTCAAACAACAATAAAAGGGCATATATCTGGACGTTAAACGCCAGAAATGGTGGTCACACATGGCTTTGAAAACAGCTGAGTTAACGCTAGCTAACGTAATACCAGTAAAACTCTTTGGTATTGGAGCTGTTTAGCTGTTGCAGTGTCTTGGCAGCATGACTGCACAAATTCAGTTTTTAAAAAAATGTAATCGCGTTCGTCCCAGCTCCCTTCGCATTTAGTAAACAGAGGTAATGTGTGGCCTGATCGAGCACTTCACACCGGAACATTAGCAAGAGTTGCTGCAGCAGAAGGGGGAATCTTACAGCATTGTCTCTATCGTCCCTGCCAGCAATCTGGTTTTTCTGCCGCTGCCTGCTTCTTTTCCCCATGTTGGAGTAGCACACAACTCGGGAGAAAAGTCTGCGGAACGACGTGGTAGATGGATGGTGAGAAAAGTGACCTGCGACTCGTAAACGCACTGAGCGTTTGACGATGGACAGCTGCGCTGTGTATCCTCGAAACGTGTTGCCTCTGACGCACGTGAATCAGGACCTCTCGAGGTGGCCTTGAAATGTGCCTGCTATAAAGGAAAATATCTCAGGGGCATTCCGTGCATTTGAAAAAAAATATTATCACGCCGAATTCAGATTTTGATTTATATTGCATTAGTGTAATGTAAAATGATTTCACTGTCATAATTCACTTAAAAACTACTTGTTTCATATATTTCTTTTTGGTTTGTTTATTGGCTTGAAATCCCTACAATTTATATAATTTATATAATCAGTATAGTGAGCCACCAGGTAATTGTTTACAGCGTGCAAATTAATGTATGAATATAGTGACGTCGGACACCACGAAAACTCAATGCAAAACAGAGCATTTTGATTGGCTGATACGATCCAGCGCTAGATCTGTTCATGGACTGTGATTGGTCCTGGATAGGAAACCCAATCGTTTGCATGTACTGAATGCGGTCCACAGCATAGAATAAATAGCTGGTGAGACAGCAAATTGTAAAATAGTTGCAAATCTTACTTACATTTACATTGTTTCTGTTTTTAGTTGCGTAACGTCAGCCCTCCCGCTGTGAGTGATGGACACGCTGCTCACCTGGCTCTTCTCCTCGGAGGAAGAGGAGCTGTACATTTTGGACTGCATGGCTTACTTAATGGTTTTCATGGCAGCCTGCACATTCGTCACTTTGCTTTTCGAAAATGTCCCATACGGGCGATACGCTACCAGCAAATATGGTTTTCCAGTAAATGTCAAGTTTGCTTGGTTCGTCCAGGAGCTGCCTGCCTTCCTGGTGCCTTTGTGTCTGGTAGTTTGGACATCCTCTGGGAAAACCTCCCTACTGCCCAACCAGCTGCTCATTGCCATGTATTTCTGCCACTATATCCAGAGGTAGGCAATTACAATCAATCAAACCATGACTTTACACCTGAAGGCACTAAAATTAATGTATTTCACTAGCCTAAATACTGTAGTGAGTGGTTCCACATGTGTATACGTGGAGGGCTGAGGAATACATTAATAATTATGTAATTCAGTAATGGACACAGGAAGAGATCAGACTGTAAAAATGTGCATTGTATCTTTAGTACTAGCTAACAAATCATGCACACCAGTATGCCAAAGCCAGTATTTGAAATAACTGATTGTGTCAATAACATTTTTGTTCTGCTGCAGATCCCTTATTTATCCATTTTTAATCCGAGGAGGTAAAGCAACACCATTTGCCTCCTTTGCCCTGGCCTTTGTTTTCTGCATCTATAATGGCTACATGCAGATCAGATACCTGAGCCATTACGCTGAGTACCCTGCAAACTGGGTTACACATCCATTCTGCATCGCAGGTAGGTGTTCTGTGTACCTCACTTTCTACAACGGGAAATACACATTGTTTTATTCATAATGAGTTGTCAGCGGTTGGTAGTCAAAAGTGATACTCTCAAAGAAGAATACTCAAATTAAATCAACATTTGTTGAAACTAATCAAGTAAAAATGTAATTAGTTAATAAACTCTTCAAAGAATAAGTGACTGTTTTAAATAGTGTGTGCAGATTAGTGTAAAATATTATAACAGATGAAACATTTTTAGTTAACTAGGGGGGAACAGATGCACAGTCAGGATAACAACAGGATCCCTACCTCTTGCCATCTCACCCATGTCATCCGTTCTACCCCTCATTCCATTCCCATGCCTTCTCTTTCTCCATTTAAAAAAATTGAAATGACAAGACTTTGCTTAAAAACATGGCCGTCATTCAAACTCTTTTGTCCCTCATCTGTTTTGTCATTCTCTTGGCTTTTGCTCCACTGCAGGTGCTCCTCAGCTTTCCAAACCTTAGAGTGCTCAGCAGTTTTTCTTGGCTCCCCCTGCTGTTCAAGCAAACGCAGGAAACTGTCAATTTAGAGAAGATGTTTTTCCACTGTTCCTGCCCCTTTATCAACAATGGCATGTGCAGCAGATAAAAACAAGTGTAATAAAATATAAAAATGGATAAGTAGAAGGAAGCTACAGTCTTGAAGAAGAAATGTGAAAGAAGTTCCTCTAAAAAATAAAAGAAGAAATTCATTTTTTACTAAATTTATTTTTAAAACTTGACTACCTCCTGTCATTAGGGCTGGGTGATATGGCCTAAAATGATATGACAATAAAAAAAACAGTCAATATCAATACTTATCACGATATATGACAAATCTTTATTTCTTTCAAGTTTATAGGCTGATTTCTGCTCCTGAGTGAAAACCAGACGGTGGTTTTAAAGTATGCTTTATGGTCACAACATGACAAACACTTGCCAAACAGTGGGTCACTTCACAAAACATTCAAAAACATAAGAGAGGATCAATCTTTTTTCAACATAAAAATATGCATGAGTAAAATTAAATAAAGTCTAAGTGCTCATTTGTTTGTGATTCAAATGAATTAAATTAAACATTTATTGAACATTTGTTATAGTCATATCGAGGAAAAAATTGCAATAATTATTGACGTTTTATTGCCCAGCATCCATTATGGACTGTGTGACAAGTAGTGATAGTGTTTAAATGGGGGAACATGTGGCCTAAGCCAAACATATTGAATTACCAATATTATGACTCTCCTGCCGACTGTTTTGTTTTGAGTCAAAGAGAAAATCTGGGCTGTGTGCAGCAATTCAGAGGTCTGGAACCAGGCTGATATACTGTGATTTATAATTCTAATTAATTAGACCAGTCAGTCCACAGTCCAGCCCATAAGTCCAGAAACTGTACCAGATCATACGGTAATTAATAAGGGCAATAATGTCAGAAGTGACAGAACATAATGTTTGAAATAATGTATGCCTGTTTAATTTTTAAATAACTGTTGTTACATGATGAAGGTGAATGTGAATGTTTCATGATGTAGATTTTAGGTCATAGCCCTCAGATGACCTACAAAACAGATAATGTTTTTGTTTTTTTAAAGATTCTATCTCTGTATTCATGTTGGGTGGCATGTAAGATGTCAATTTTATTTTAAGAATCATAGGTCACAGCACCAACGACGCTGGTGAATACTGAATGAATACTGAATGAATACTGTGGATACATGCTGTGACTTTTATATTAATGTTCAACATACACTCATTTTCTCTCTTTCTGAGCTCTGGATGAGAAAACTGAGCTCAGACCAAGCCTGTGTCAGCGCATAAAGTGTGGCGCTGGAGCCGGGGGGCGATTAGTTGAGATTAGCACAAAGATTGAAATCAGAGGGAAGCGGCTGACGACTGCACAGATATGAGAGTTGGATTGATCAGCTCCTCTCATTCTTGGAAGGAAAGCAAAAGAAGTTTTTTTTCCCCTGAAAACGTTTGAAGTATTTCTTTAAAAACACAAGTTGGCTGACTGGCTTCTGGTCAGTAAAATGTGGTGCTAAAGCAGCGTTTGGTTGGTTCGTCTCCAGGGTCTGTGCTGTGGTTGGTCGGTTGGCTGGTGAATGTGCACTCTGACCACATCCTGAGGAACCTGAGAAAACCCGGAGAGACTGGTTACAAGATTCCCACAGGTAAGGGCTTTATTCCTTAAAAACACTGGGCTGAATAATTTCTCTCACCACAGAACAAGGCTTGTACTCCTAATATAGTACATCTAATGTTTCAACTTAGGATGCAAAGTATAAAGTCATAAAATACATGTACCGTGTTTCTATATGCTTTTACTCCACACTATTGTACATTTGATTTTTGATTTATTTGCTGTATGATAGTTGTAGTTACTAGTTACTGAAGCCAACCTAGACTATATACAGTTTGAGCACTTCGCAAAATCGTTATTGACTGCAACAAACAGAATGAGATCATTCTTCTCTAACCTTTCCTGTTAAAGGCATGTTTAACATTGGTGGTGCTACTTGTACTTAGGTTCAGAGTTTGAATCCTTTTTCCAGCACTGCTATGGGGTGACAAGAAAGTCAAGAAAGCAGTAATCACATCGTAGCACAGAAATTTGTGGTCTCTGTACGCAGCGCTACATGCTAATTTTCCAGTGTGGTCGCGTGATTATACAGAATCTCACTGCAAGCCGAATCACAGGTTGTCACTAGTTATCTTTTCCCCTCCGTGAGCCCTGACATTAGCGCTCTAAAAAGGGTCTCGCTGCTTTTGAGTCTAATATGGTCCAACTCAGCTTGTGTAAGTGACTCACAATACTTGGAGTGTTTGTGTGTGTAGTTTGGGTTTACTTGATTGTTGTTGAGTGTTGTTAGTAATCATGTTAGACAGCAATCCTGTCACATACTGGATGTACTGGAACACGTACATTTTATGTCTAAATGTGTAGTGACCAGCCTGATTCAAGATTCAGGCTAAATATAGCATTTAGCCTCTTTCATGTTATCACCATAACTTTCTTATTTAGTACTAAATGCTTATTTTTCTGTTAAATAATTCAGCTAGGTGGGATGCAAAACTAGTTTCAGCACATAAATAATGTGTTAAAAGGTAACACTTTTTACTTATTTGCTCAGTACCACCTTCCTGTTAGTTCGGTGAAGCTACAGCCAGCAGCTGGTTATCTTAGCTTAGCTATAAACACTGGAAATGGGGAAACAGCTAGCCTGGTTCTGTCCTGTAACAAACAAAATCAGCCTACCAGCACTGCCAAAGCTCAATAATTAGTGTGTTAACTTATATCATGTTTGTTTAATCTGTACATAAACAACTGGTAAACACAACAAGTTGGGGTTTTACAGAGCCAGTCTAGCTGTGTTCCCCACCCACCCACCGCAGCAAGCCACAGCTTCATATTGAACGGACGGATGTAAGGGTAACACCGGTGTACTCATCGTGCTCTCAGCAAGAAAACAAGCGAGCATATCTCCCAAAATATTGAACTGTTCCTTTAAAACAAGGCGTGATAGAGCATATCACTGACTTGTATCAAGGAAATGAACCTTTTAGAAACAAATCTTGAAACAAGTCGATTAACAATGAAAACAATTCAACACAGATGAAAGAAGGTTTTGATGGTGGATATTTGTTTCACAGCAAACGACCTTTACTTTGTGAAAATGGATGCACATTCTGTGAGATGTGACAAGTACGGGAAGGGGGGGGAG
>JAPMOB010225753.1:0-23888 GCA_029875015.1 Lepomis gibbosus | reverse complement strand
TAAGATTTTGGCCCATCTCCAAATACCTTGAGGGCGGTATGTATTGGAAAAGCAGAATAAAGTCTACATTGCTGCTTTTTTTTAAAAATCACATAATTGGCTCAACCGTAAGCTGGATTTTTCCTCTGCTAAATGAATCGGTAATCATAACAGGTTCTCAAAGAGGTTGGCTCCCCTGAGTAATAGCAGAGTCACAACAATAGCACCTTGAGCCTGAACTTGCAGTGAACCTGTTGAAACAATCCAACTCGGACCCCAAAGGAAAATAAAGTGGAAAAGGCGAGGCAGTAGGAAGCTGTGAGCTGTGCTGCTCCAGATGAACTTCCAGGCACGTCTGGAATCCCCACAGCCAAGAATCTGCCATTTTACACATAGAAGGAAGCAACACTACACACGGCTTGTATTCAAACAACAAGTGTTCAGCCATCTATGGTCAGTATGCAGCCAGTTGTGTGGATGCCCTTTTTAGCACCGTGCAGGCTCGAAATTACATTGAGAAATGCCAGCTAAGTGTTGAAATTGTATTTTACTCCAAAGTGAAATATTTGGGTTGTTTTTGCTTCAGGGAACGTACGAAAGGATAAGCATACCTGCCCTAAATCCTGTGTCTTCCACCCACAGGCGGAATGTTTGAATATGTGTCTGGAGCCAACTTCTTAGGAGAGATAACAGAGTGGGCAGGCTTCGCTCTGGCGAGCCACTCTGTTCACAGTTCAGCTTTTGCCATCTTTACCGCAGTGGTCCTCGCCAGCAGGGCTGTGGCCCACCACAAGTAAGAATAAAAATCCACACTCAAACAGAGTAAGCAGGTTTGCATGGAGTGTATTGAACCCTTTGAAGCAAAGGCTTGTATTAATAGAAGAATATGGCTCTTTTCCCCTCTCTACAGATGGTACCTCGCTAAGTTTGAAGACTACCCTAAAAGTAGAAAGGCCCTGATTCCCTTCTTGTTCTAAATTCACTGTTGGTACTGGAAGCCTGAAAAGGTACTGTTTGTTAAAGCGGCTGAGAGGATCATTCCCATAATCTGTTTTTTCTAATATAGAGGAGCTCTGATGTCACAACCTTGAAGATACTTTTTTTTTTTACTGAGAAAAGAAACACAGGAAAAAATCTCATCTGAGCTGCAACCAAGCAACAGTTAAAAGCCATTATCTTACAGATATTTTTATTGATATCATTACTTTGGTAATAATGCCCATTGGGTTAACTTCAACAATCATGCAGTGAATGTACTGGAAGTGTGGAGGTTTGTCAGAGAGGCAACATTTAGCACTCCTCCAGAAGAAGTAAGATAGTGAATGTAGCATGCCTCAACGGTAATATAGTGGATTTATAACACTCTGCACCAGCAATGAACAGTTTTAAGACTCTCCGCTGATCTGCATATCCTCCCAGATGGAACATAAACTTGGAAATGCAAAGCAGACATTTAAAGTTTTTATCCATTCTCAAGAGTTATCTGTTGCAAGTGCATCTTTTTAACATCAACTCGAATTAAATAATTGAAGGTCCCTCTTTCATCTAAGTCCAAGACCCTTTCCTGCCTCATTTTGCTCAGGATCATGAGAGACTTTTCTACGTACCTCATCATCTCAGGCCCCTGGCAGAGAAGCCACTTCAGAACAAAAGGCAACAGCAACCCTGTCCTGTAAAGGCTGAGACTGTAGCAGGCCTGTCCACAGCTACTGGGCTGCAGGGAAATCAAATGGAGATCAAGCATGGCCCCTCGATAACTCACCCATGCCTGAAATGAGAAGAAGAGAGCGTAGCCTCAACCCAACACTCCATCAGGGTTTTTCTGAGAGAGAAGAATTGTTAGAGAAAGGAAAAGGGGAAAGTGTTGAGGAGTACGGGCGACTGGGAGAAAAGATAAGAAAAGGAAACAATAGGAGTCATCTTAACATTACCTTCTATTTTATAATTGTTTTATAATCACTTTCATCTTAAGTGATCTGCCTTTTTTTCAGCGTGCCTCAAATTAGGTTTATATTGGAAACTAGAACAACTGTCTCATCACATTGGTGACATTTTCCACAACTTAAATTTTTATGCAAGCGAATTTCCTCCCTTTTCCCCCCTTTCCCAGAGGAGGACATTTTCCAGCAGCAGTGACAGCCAAGGTCACGTCATAATGAATTTGTATTTAAAAGAAATGGATTTTGTCATCGTTTTTACACAGGGTCTCATCAATAAATAACAGAACCGCTGCATCTGAGTGTGATAAAAAATGAAGGCTGTGTGTCGCTGAAGGCCATGCCGAGTGAAATCCTTCATGTTCGAGGTCCCCACTGTGTCTGTCTCTTCCAGGCTATTTCCTCTGTGTATCCACGCTTCTTGTAATTGCATCACTATATTACACAGCCAGTATTTACTGAGCCTGCTATCTGACTGTAATATCATTCAGTTTCAGGCGGACACAATTGGATGTTCTTTTTATATGCAAAACAGTTCAATGAACTGGCTTTTAACTGTCTTACTCTGTTCATTCACACACGCTGCAGATGCTGCACAAGTAGACCTATTCTGTAATATTCAATTTACACATGCCCACCTGTAGGAAAGAAAAGCACCAGCAATGTCGCCACCTGCAGACAAGTGCTGCAGCGTTGTAATATTGAAACACCAAATGTTAGCTTTTTAAGATTTTGGCTGTGAATTTATGAAGATTTTTTCTGTTAAACATGTATTTGGGGTGGTGATGGCGCAGTGGATAAGACGCCTGCCTTTGTGTGAGAGACCTGGGTTCAATCCCCCACAGTGACCCATCCACCAATCTGTCCCTGAGCAAGACACTTAACCCCTAGTTGCTCCAGAGGCGTGCGACCTCTGACATATACAGCAATTGTAAGTCGCTTTGGATAAAAGCGTCAGCTAAATGAATAAATGTAATGTAAATGTAATGTATTTATGTTAGTAAAATGGCTGTTATAGACCATAAGTGACTGGAGAAACAGTCAGCTGATCAGAGCTAACTATAATAATGCTAGAAAAAATTGATCATTATTAAGCAACCATTACAGAACAGTCAAATTACAGTGCTACTTTCCTCTTACCCTTTTCTTTGGCCTCTTTAGGCCTTTTTTCTGTGTGTGTGTGTGTGTGTCTTTGGATAAACAGAATTTAGTCTCCCTTTCCAAACCAACCAGAAGGACCATCCTGGAGGGCAGACAGTGATACTCAGAGTGAACTCTTATTTTTCCCAGTAATTAGTGGAAAATTAGTTTCAGTTAAAATAATGCTCGGGCTTTGCTGGTTTAAAAAGTGCGAAAAGCTAGATATGCAAAGAGTATTTGTAAACGCTGTGCCTCAATCATTGCCAGCAGGTGGTGCAAGTGCAAACATTAAAGAAGGTTTTAGGTGCGCTTGACTTCATGTGGCGCTTAACGAGACTGGCTTAACTGCCTTAACGTGATGCATGCTTGACTTAACACAAGGCATGCTGGTTAGAAATGTTGTCCGACTTTCGCTCACACTGAAAAACATCAGCATGTCACATGTTATTAAAACTTCCTGGGTTCATGGTGGCTCCAGTTTTCTGAATATAGCAACCACAGTAGCTTTTCTCTGGCTGCATCAAGTTGGACTATGGTTAGAAAGTAGAATACGTCTGATTTGACTGCAGTGTTTTTATACCCCAACTCTGCAGTTGACTGCAGCTCACGATTGACTATCAAGTGGGCGGAAGTCATCTGCTGTTACCTTATGTTTTTCCTCACCTGTAGATGGCACTTATCAGCATGCATACATCTTCTAAACTGCTGTTGTTGCATCTCTTGCCTGGAGGTGGCGCAGGTTGACTGGAACTGAAGATTCACATTTGCAGCTCTACTCTGCAGCTGGATGATAATCACTGTACATAAGTACACAGTGAGGTTGACCCGCCACAGGCAATGTGTTCATGTGTAAAAATGTGAAATAGCTGTTGACATTTAGGGGTGTAAATGCAGCAGTGCACCAATGTGGGTTAAATATCTGGAACATGCTGCAGCCTCATTTTCATTCAAGCCACACGCAGTCTCAGACTACCGCCTGCGTCCTTAATATTATCTACTATTACTGTTAAGCCTGAGAGCATACTGTTGACTTCTCCATCCATGTCTCTGTTTAAATGTGTGTGTGTGTGTGTGTGTGTATGTGTGTTCGGCATCCGTCAGCCCTGGTCCAGATGCCACTAATGTGTTGATCTCATAAAAGCTGACAATGAGGCAAACCATGCTGGAAATTGCACTCACGTGCACTGGCACTCAGTTGGCGTTTGGCTTGAACCGAGACTGTGACATGAGGGAATAGCCTATTCAATCTGGTGTGTCATGACACTGTGCAGTGCACTCAAACGCCTTTTTAATACAGTGTATGATAGAGAGAGATAGAAAGAAGAGCTGTGATTTGTACAAGGCTTACAGTGGGAGTGAGCAGCTGTGTGTATGCCTGAGTGTGTTATACTGAAAGCTACATATCCTAGCTGGCACATAGTTTGCTCTGGGGGGTTTTCCTTGACCGTGTCACATGCTGCATGTGAGTACCAGGGGTTGGGGGTGGGCATTATGCAAGACGCTCTCTTCCTCACTCTCTTTTGCATGCATACGCATACCAGAAGGTGCTGGATATGCCTGATCCAGCCTGCCTCCCCTCCATCATAGAGCTTAATGGGCTGGGAGATGGCTGTTGCAGGGTCCGGGTGGCGTATGGAGCCTGGAATAATCAACACCACCTGCCGTGTATTGCCCCTTGAAAATGAGCATTTGGGTTCAAGGGGCCGCAATGTACATCTGAAATAATAAACAGAACAAGAAGGGAGCTCCATTTACGCTTATGCAGTGAAAACACTACCCTGTGGAATGTAGTGTGAGTTTTTTGCAGTTGGTATGTATGTGAGCAGCATTTCAAGGGTCAGAGGTTGTGATGATAGCCCCCAGCATTATTAGAGATGCCAGCTGACATCACACTGTGGTCCCTATCTCTGTCTAATGTCTTGTGTAAATTGTATTTTATTGTTGAGTTGCTCTTTTTTTCTCATTTTTAATGGTTTTTAATGTTCACAGTGTTTTTCTTTTCTGTCAGACGTTTCCTTAACAGAGGCAAATGAAAATGTGGATCCATGCCTGGGTTAAACCCACATCTTTGCATACGTGTAGGCTAACATCCTTTTTATTTCAGTTTAAATATGCGCCATTATTACTTAAAAACAGCTGTCTGGAGCTAGGATGTTGTGATTCCAGCTAGATTCAGCCACCGTCCTGTCTAATATCGATTGGGGATCCCCTATGAACCAACCCTCCGACCCGTCCCCCACCCAGTGCTGATGGCCGGGAGGTGGAGATACATTGTGAAGGACCTCTGCGGCCCTGCTTCGACAGTCACAGGACCCGCATTCATTATTGCCATTTTGCAGCGCACTTCATGTGTTGTTCAATTAAATATTTATCTAATAAAAATTCAAATATTTGTTCTGTGCAATTCATCAACCGGCCGGAGTGATGAAGGAGTGNGGGCGGATGGGGGGGGGGCAGTCATCCTTCAATAAACCCCGCGTAGAGCGCATGCGCGTGGATTTGAAGCGAATACGCCATATTGAATTCCCGTAGGAATCGGCTAGCATTTTTTCCAGCTAGCGGCGAAAGGGGGGCACTTTATCAATGGTTGTTATTCGGTTTAATGTTTAAATACTTTTCTTTTCGTAACCCCCGACATCGTAGTGACCTTTGAAAGGTCCAAGAAGCGGCGCAGATTCACAACGGGAACGCTAGTGTTAGATACTTGTAGGGGGGTTACCGGAGAAAGAAGTTGAATGGATCCGAGGGTAGCTTGGATTCAGCCCGAACAGAAAGGACCTGCGAACGCCTTATGGATGCACGTCTGGGAGACCTCTCAGGGAGTACGGACATTCTCTGTTCAGCAGCAGCAGCTCCACAATCAAAACCACAACCAGTGCGTGAATTACGCTGCGTTGGATGTTTTAAAAAATGTGGCGACCGCGGTGGCATCGAGCAAGAGCGTTTGCAGCAGCAACGGGAACGTTAACGTTGCTTCCAGTTTGAGCAACGGCAGCAGCCATCACAGCATCATGAACGGCCCGGCGATTTCCTCGCCGGCGATACCGCTGTCCAACGGGAACGTACATAACTCCTATACGACGGCAAACACCGCTGAACCAGGTGAGGGGAAAACCCTACCCAAGAAGACGGGCTCTGTCTCCTCATCGTCCTCCTCACAGGAATCCGGGACGGACAGCCCCCCTTCCATCTGCTCACTTGAGAGGACTATGGGTGGAAATGTAACGGGGAACATAAATAAAAATGTCGGGGGTGCCAATCTGCTCTTCAGCGCGATCGACAGCATGGACAATAATGTCAACCTTTACCACCATCATCACCGTCACCTACACGAGCACCCGCCTTTCAATTTACAGCAGGTTTGCGTGAAGGGCCATCAGGTTCACCCCTCTGGACCTGTAAATCACACACACAATCACCACCCGGGCCGAAGGAAAAGTGATAACAAAGCGAGCACTTATGGGATGAATTACCTGCTTTCAAACTGCAATAATGGGAATTACGCGAGCACTTGGACGCCCTGGAAGACGAGGAAGTACAACCCCGGGGTCCTCGGGTGAGTGAGCTGAATACTTTTGCTTTAGGATTTAAAAGCTAACGTCAACGTTTGTCTTTACGTCTGCTGCAGGTTTTACTTCAAGGCCTTAGTTACTTCGTGCATACCTATGTGTGTCAAGTATTATGGTACGTTCAACGTGATGTAGCGGTTCGTTTCAATCGCAGTTACATACTACAGTGCACCCAGCATTGCAGTGTGATCTGGTGTTGGGCAGTTTGCTGGAGAGCTAAAAAGCTGCCGTTAGATTGGTGCGTAAAGACAACTGCAGTCGGCAAATACAAGACCGGAAGCGCTGTGATTTTTGTACACTGAGGTTTGAGCTGGGTCGTTTAAAAAAATAACAATATCCAAAAAAACTATTGAAGTACGATTTAAAAACGTACATTTGGGTAACCAGTATACTAGTATAGTTAAGCACATCATTAAACTTTATTGAGCAGTGTTTCTTTCCTAAGGGTTATTTATTATTTAGAAGGCTGTGTGACCGGATATGTTGCGTTTCAGTAAGTCCGTTAGCCTGACCGAGGAGCCTGTAGCTAACGTAGCTAACGGGTTCGCCTTTTCCTCCGCATTAAAGTTAGGAAACCAGCTATATGAAAGCAAAATTAATACACATTACCCGTCAATTAAAGCAAATGAAGATAAATAAGAAATTAAAGATGAAACTCTGCCGCTAAATAGCAAACATAAAATAGCAGTTACCGTACTAGCTACAACTTGCCCAGGTCTTGGCTAACGAGTTTGAATAACATTTAACTTGTGTAACGTTAATGTTGGGTGAGTAACTGAGTTGCTCATTCACCCCTGGGCAATCTCCAATGTACCTGAACTATTTTTATTGTTTGATAATAAAAATAAGCAGTCTGCTTACAGTGAGAGTAAGTTAGGTAACGTTAATAAAAAGGAGGAACCTTGACATTGTATGTTTCAGTAACCATAGTTCCACTGTATTTCGTTACACTGATAAAAAGTGAGGTAAAACTTTTCAGCTCCTGCACATCTTCTGTAAGTTACATAATTGTATTGAGTTCTGGATTATTAGCCTTTAAACCCTTATTCTGGGTGCAGTCACAGTTAACTCTCGTTTTCCAGGCTATTCTTTGTAGAGCTTTCTATCAGTGTGACAGACAGGGGTGGATTTAGTGTAACTTACTATGTCCTATTGATAAACTTGATCAATGTAATAATATCATTTATGTGACTACAGTTTGAGTACATCTTATCTTCGGGAGTAAATATTTTTTAGTGAAATCTTACTTTTTTTCTGTTTGGTGTTTATGAATGTTTATTAGGTGTTGTTGCTGTGTAACTAACGATATTGTGATTTTTTTTTTTAAACTGTAGTTAAGTTGTTCTGACAGAAGTTGTCTTCTAAAACGTAGGTCTAAGAATCTTCCAGATGTCTTGCAGGAACTTGTGATATTTGTAATGGCGGGTAGCACCCATCTGGGAATTTTCTGTACAATAAGTCTGCGTTTGTCATGAAAGCTCCTCCACATGCTTAACAGTATGGCTCCCAGTTATTCTTACTCTGCTTTAAATGAAAATTTTGATTTTAATTAACATTTGCCCTGTAAATAGTCCTTAATTTTTTCCTGTGTGTTTGTCTATCTACAAGTTTCCTGATGCAAGTTTTGACCTGTGCATGGACTAGTCTTGCAGTTATTTGCCTTCAGGGGTGTCCTTTGAAGTCCCACATAAAGGGATCTGCACTCCAAATTAAAACTGTGTAGTTATGCTGCATTGATATTGTGATTATCAGAGATTGGGTTTGGGTTAATAGAAAATGGTATGTGTGTGGCTGTACAAACACTGATCCCACAGTCAGATACATGGCTGTTATAGACTGCACACCATTGATTACTGGGCTCTAAAGTTGTTAACAATACAACAATAGCAATGCCCTGTGTCAGCGGTGGACTATTGGCATGATACAGCCTAACCTGACCGGCTTGCTGGCAGAGAGTTTTCACCAAATAGTGTGTGCATATGGGCTGACTGCATTTCCTCCAGGGCTCTGGTAATTGATTGTGACAGTCTCCCTGTTCTGTATTTCACACTGACATCATGGCATGCATTCATTGAAAAATGAATGGCCACAGGGTTGAACAGAGTTGCACTGTTCGGAGGCATTTGACTGGTTAGAAATCTTTACATTATATGCGCCCCTCTGTTGCCAAACACACAACTACGTCAGCAATAACAATGAAGCCTGGGACTCTTAGGGCTTACTGGATGTTATGGCCCTCAGTGTGTTACTAAACCCCCTTTTCACATTCCTCAAAGGTGTATGTTGTACCTGTGTCTTGATGAGGTAACTGATAGTAAGATACGAAGAATTCGGCAAAGTCTCCCTCCCTCCTTACCATAACCACTTTACTTCTGTCTTATTTCTGGGCTAGCTGGCTAGCTTTATGTTAAAGGCTATGGTTACAGTTGGGACAGGGTTAAGTCCAGTACCAAGTTTAGGTTCGAAAAATAGACTTTGACTCAAATGATGCTTGACCCTGAAAAAAATTTAAGAACATGCAAATAAGTATTTATTGTGGATTTGTCATGTCTGGTTCATTCTCAATCCATTTAACAAGTACAGTATCAGCATACTGATCCAGTGTGTTGCAATGCATCTTGGTTTCTTTGTAAATCTGACAGTCCTCAAAAATAGTAGAAGCTAACAAAACAGAAACAACCCAGTTAAGTAGAACATACTATGCCGTTGCTTTGCTTTTCTGGCTCTGGCATGATGGGGGTTAAACAGAACTGTGATAAGAAGGAAGCATATCTTGGGCCATCTGGAGAGGTTTTCTTCCCAAAACGTAAGCCAAATCTGGTATGTGTTTAAGTCATTTGATTGTTAGTTGTTTGCAGTAAGAAATAAAAAAATATAAAAAACATATTCACACAATGCACAGTTCAGTCACTTAATCTAGGTTTTGCACTGGTCTGTGTGTGGGATAATTGTTAATGTAGTGAGACTAACCCTTATCTGTCTTCGTCCTTTATGTCCAGACTCCACGAGGAGGTGATAGACTTCTACCACTTCATGTCTCCTCGGCCAGAGGAAGCAGCTATGAGGAAGGAGGTGGTGAACCGAATAGAGATGATCATCAAGGAGCTATGGCCCACTGCAGATGTAAGATGCACTCACATGCCTCTTATTTATTTGGATTAATTTCCGCACTTTCAGATTCTTAATATCTTAGAGAGAAGTATCTTAAATCATGCAATCCACCCTTGGAGGAGGAATTATTGGCACACGGACTAACTGTGATCTCAGAATGCTCATAAATCTTTGTTGAGATACTGTGGTTATTTTTAAGGCGAGGCAGTGTTTGTACAAAAATAACACCAACTTATTGTATATTTATGTACTGTTTTCAATTCTCCAACTACTTCACGTGAGTTGAGATACACATGTCAGAATTTGCAAAAGGGTATTCAATTACTCATAATTTCTGATTAGTTATCTTAATTCTGCCTAAAATGTAGGTGAGTTTGTCTGGAGTGAAACACTTTTCTCTGCTATACCTGCTTGGGAGTCTTTCAAACTTAAAGGAAAATTTTGTGCGATATACTTATTTTGCTTTCTTCGAGAGTTAGATGAAACCACATTCATTACATACATTAAGCCGCTAAAAGATGGCTAACTTAGCTTAGCACAAAGACTGGAAACAGGAGCTAACAGCTAGCCTGGCTTTTTCCAGCACATAGACTGTATAAAAGAAGTGGACATGTGACAGCACCCATTGGTTTGTGGATTACCGTTTTGAAGCCTCGAAATGTTGATGTTTTTTTTAGAATCAGAAGTGACCATATTTGGGCAAGAGGGGGGAGCTAGCAAGCTTGGTTAGTAAGGTGCAGCAGATATTCAGGTTAACTGATATTAATTGGGATGCTAATTTTGGCTAGCGAAAAAACAGGCTCAAAACAAAATGTACTAACTGGAAAAAATTCTACAACTGATTCCTTAAATTTCTTTAATACAACCAAACAATGAAAAATATATTTTTAGCTCAGCAAAATGTTAAAATTAACTTTCATGAACTGAAAACTCACTGTGAAAGGGTCCAAGTTCTTAGACGAAAACAAAGACTCAAAAACGAGTTCATGGCTGGTTCACTGTACATAGTGGAGCAGGTACGATTTGTCTCTATCCTGATTGACAGGTCGCTGTTTTACACAAGGGGTTATGTACCGTCGTACCAGTAACTTACTAGAGTCTCTACTGGTTGCCTAGCAACTGATCCTGACCCAGAAATAGTTTGGCACACATTGTCCTTCATAGGAATAAAAGGTAAAATTTGTCTGTTAGTAATTGAGCTGCCACTTAATAAAAAACAATGAAAGTTGCATGCGCTAAGTTCCACAAAACGGACCCAAACACTGTATTCTAACACAAGTACTGCTACTAGTTTGTAACACATTATTTATCAATGGTTTTTTTAAGCTAAGCAGCAAGTGCATTATCCTGATGATGATGATGATGATGATGATTAAAGATTCCATAGATGAAATGAACAGGTCACAGAGCTGGGCTGCAAAAAGTAATTTAATCAAAAGTAATGATAAATCATTTTGTTTTAAAAATGGTCATTCATATTTTGAAGTGCACTCACTCTTAATGTGCAGAAATAGTGATGGAGGATCCTGCAGCTGGTTGAGTATTGCAGGAATGTAGGATTGATGCAATGCCCCTCTCATTACTTAGTCATGTAAAACACGCGCAGTGGTGATTTGTTGTCTGCCAGTTACCCCCTCTTCCACTGTGAGCCAGATTGCCAGGTAAATGGATCAAGCCCCTGATTTGTACCAGCTTCCCTTTTCATTTCAACCTATTAATCCGGGCCTGTCTTTGTGCCATTGCCTTCTCGTATTTAACAGGCGGAAAAGGAAAAAAACTCCACTCTGCTTCCTTTTTGGAGAGCTTTTACTTGTAGCCTCTAAACACAGCATTTCCCCCCTAGCTATTGTATACTCTGCTATTTGGCAGCTTACTCTACTTGGCAGCGTTTAATGTCTCAGGAGTGGAACCGGAAATACCTAGTTCCTCGATAGTTTGCAAACATTTGAATTGGATATATACATCATCAACATAAATGAGCTGTCCAATACAGCATAGAACACGTTTGGTAATGTCAAAAGCATGTAGCCAAAGTCGCTATAGTTATATGACAGGAGGATTGTGTTTGTTTAGTTGTTTTTTTTTAGTATCTGTCATCTTCCACCGTGGGCCTCCAGAAAGGCTACAGTGCTCCTCGCCAAGTCTTTGGAACTCTGTTGGAGGGATGAACACCGTTCCTCGTATACACTGAACAAAATTAAAAATGCAACTCTTTTGTTTTTGCCCCTATTCATCATGAGCTGAACTCAAAGATCTAAGACTTTCTCTATGAACACAAAAGGCCTATTTCTTAAAAATATTGTTGACAAATCTGTTAAAATCTGTGTTAGTGAGCACTTCTCCTTTGCCAAAATAATCCATCCACCTCACAGGTGTGGCATATCAGATCTGATCAGACAGCATGGGTATTGCACAGATGTGCCTTAGGCTGCCTGCAATAAAAGGCCACTCGAAAATGTGCAGTTCCGTCACACAGCACAATGCCACAGATGTCGCAAACAGGGCAACTGTGGCTCAGGAGGTGGATTGGGTTGCCCGTTAATTGGAAGGTTGGTGGTTCAATCCCCGGCTCCTCCAGGCTGCATGTCAAAGTGTCCTTGGGAAAGATAGTGAACCCTGAATTGCCCCTGGTGGCTGTTCTACCAGTGTTTGAATGTGTTTGTGAATGTTAGTTTCTTGAATGTTAGCAATTAAGCTCATTAATTGAATGTGTGTGTTTGTTGAATGCAGATGTAGTGCAAAAGTGCTTTGAGAGGTCAAAAAGACTAGAAAGGCGCCATACAAATATGGAGCATTTACATTTTGAGGGAGCGTGCAGTTGGCATGCTGACTGCAGGAATGTCCACCAGAGCTGTTGCCTGTGAATTGAATCTCTACCGTAAGCCATCTCCAAAGGCATTTCAGAGAATTTGGCATTACATCCAATCGGTCTCACAACCACAGACCACGTGTAACCACACCAGCCCAGGACCTCCACATCCAGCATCTTCACCTCCAAGATCATCTGAGACCAGCCACCTGGACTGCCGCTGCTACAATCGGTTTGCATAACAAAAGAATTTCAGCACAAACTGTCAGGAACCGTGTCAGGGAAGCTCATCTTCATGCTCGTCATCCTCATCGTGGTCTGGACCTCACTGCAGTTTGTCGTCGTAACCGACTTGAGTAGGCAAATGCTCACATTCGATGGCGTCTGGCACTTGAGGTGTTCTCTTTATGGATGAATCCCGGTTTTCACTGTACATGGCAGATGGCAGGCAGCTTGTATGGCGTTGTGTGGGTGAGCTGTTTGCTGATGTCAACACTGTGGATCGAGTGGCCCATGGTGGCGGTGGGGTTATAGTATGGGCAGGCGTGTGTTATGGACAATGAACACAGGTCTATTTTGAATGCACAGAGACATTCCTGAGATCCTGAGGCAATGTTGTGCCAGTCATCCACGACCATCACCTCGTGTTGCAGCATGATAATGCACGGCCCCATGTTGCAAGGATCTGTACGCTATTCCTGGAAGCTGAAAACAACCCAGTTCTTGCATGGCCAGCATGCTCACCAGACATGTCACCCACCGAGCATGTTTGAGATGCTCTGGATCGGCGTATACGACAGCGTGGTCCACACCAGATACTGACTTTATTCCGGAAACCCCAATACAGTGAAACTGCTCATTTTCAAGAGGTCTTTTATTGTGGCCAGCCTAAGGCATACCTGTGCAATTTACATTGCGGTCTGATCAGCATCTTGATATGCCACATCTGTGAGGTGGATGGATTATCTCAGCAAAGGAGAAGTGCTCACCAACACAGATTTTAACATACATTCAAACATACAACAAAAGAAGACATCGTCAGAGACAGTCACATACATCACTGAATATTCTATCATTTGGTTTTATGTGGGTGGTAGTAGAGGGTATAGTCTTACATGTTGGTCCAAAATCTTCCATAGGTGTGAAAATGGGTTAAGAGCTGCTGTTGTAAAGACTGTATCCTTTTATTGTTTTAATACTCACCAAACGCTTCAGAGAACTCTGGTGCATGGAAGCATCTGCGTTTGATATGTTTCTCCATTCTTTTATTCAGTTATTTTTACTTCTCCTGTCTGTAATATAACACTGTCTTTATGGGATTAACAATTTTTGGTCGTTGTTTTCATATTTCTTCAACATTGTTTCTTCCAGGTCCAAATATTTGGCAGCTTCAGCACAGGGCTGTACCTTCCAACAAGGTAAGACCCTAGCATTTATGATTTAAAGAAAACTCCAGCTGTTAATTTTCATACCTGGTGTGTTTCGCTGGCCAGCAGTTTAACGTCCTGACTGTTTCTTGCCCTCAGTGACATTGACCTGGTGGTGTTTGGGAAGTGGGAGCGCCCCCCGCTGCAAGAGTTGGAACAAGCTCTTCGCAAGCATAACGTGGCAGAACCTTTTTCCATCAAAGTGCTGGACAAGGCGACAGTGAGTAGTATAATATTAAATGACGATTTATTCTTCCACGTACACTGATGCCATTCTTAACGATCCGGCACAATGGAATTGTTCTGCGGTTAATTTCAGTATTCCTGAAGGATTTATTCTTCACAGTAAGTAATAAATTATTACAGCCCCAGTAAATAAGAAACCAGTCGTATTAAATCCGGCCAAATCAAAATTTGGCAGCACTTTTTACATTCCTAGAAAAGTTCTTCTGGACTTAAAACAGATATGTAGAAGTATAAAGCTCTGGCTCGCTCACTCTTTTGTGTCCGTGGAGGTATGAGGGTGGGAGGAAGGTACTAATTGAGTGTCTTCTTTTCATCTTTTTCCATGGTAGGTGGCACACACACGTTTTTCCTGTTCAACTGTAAATATGCAGTTTATTGTTCACTGCCCACTATAATATTACAATAACAGCAGATACTTCAGCTGTAGTTCACCCAACATTAAAACTGACCATCAACTACTCACCCTCAGGACAGTGATAATCCTCTCTTTACAGTGGATACTTGCCTCTGGTGGAAGTGTTTATTGTTACCATAGCACTGTGGGATTGTATCTTACTAGCGTGCACGCTCATCCTGTGGGGTGTGCACACGAGCAGGCTAACCACTGCAAGCCGCACTGCTGTCATGACTGACATGATAATGAGTAGTTAATGGCTGTTTTTTCATTTTTGAATTAGTTTTTTTTTTCCTGAAAAGCTGTCATCTCCCCCCTCCCCCCACACACGCACACTCTGATGGCAGAGGCACAGCGAGTGTCCTGAGCTGACGACTTGACTGTAATGTAAAATGTGCTAATACGTGTCACTTTTTCCGCCCACAGGTGCCGATCATCAAGCTGACAGACCAGGAGACTGAGGTGAAGGTGGACATAAGTTTCAATGTGGAGACTGGCGTCAAGGCGGCATGCTTCATTAAAGATTATGTTAAGGTGAGATCAGCCTGTCGCCTTGGTGATATTGCTGTCAGAATGTAAAGCCTATGGTTTTGTGCTATCTTAGTGTTTTATTTAATCATGGAATCAGAACAGAAGGCATCAAATGGCGCACTGAAATCCCTTTGCAAGTCTAAATGACATCCAGCCACAACGTACATTACAAGCAATACATAGAGATGGAGGGAGAGAGCAGGAAAAGGTCATGTAGGCATATTTAAATAAAAACCACCCGAGGAGTCACATAATTACCATTTTACAGTGGAGTCTAAATACAGAACTTTGGAAATTCCCTCCCTGAATTAGGCAACACAGCAGTTTAAAGCATTACACTTTACTTCACTCTAATCTTGTATTGGCTTGTGTCATTTCCAAATTGAAGCTGGATTGGACCCCAGCAACCGTGCTCAGTATAATCTCCACTTAACTCAAACTGAGTTTGTGTGTTGCTGAAAACCTTGTTGCCAAAATGTGCTCAGCCGAGGTGAAATCCAACCCCGTGGCTCTATTCACGGTTGTAGTAGCTAATGCAGAGAGAAGAATTCCAGGTGCTGATTTTCCACCACGCTGTCAGGTTTTGGCTTTTGTCCCTTTTGTTGTTTTTGCATTTTTGCACGTTGCAACAGTTCGACGGGAACACATGTTACAGCTTGAAACAACCACGCTCTGCCTCAATCCAGTGATAGCTGATGTGCCGTCTTGTCATTGAGAGGTCACCTCAAAGTCAAGCCTTATATGTCAGGTTCCTATGCAGCCAGTTGGAGCAGCGTGCCTGCCAGTCGTGTTCTCCCTTCTTAAAAGCATATTTTAAAAGTTAACCCAGCTCTGCTGCTCTACTAGCAGAGATATGCACACACATACTGCCAGGAGGTTATGCTTCCTTTTTCAATTGGAAAATTAACATTTGTAATTCCCCTTCCAAGGTCCAAGGGTTTTTAGCACATTATCAAAGGCTGTAGGTAACATCACCTTCTCAGAAAGTTCAGCCCAGTTGGAAGCTAATTATGATTATTCAACTGCCTGGACTTACTAAAAAAATAATATGATTTGAATCATTATAGGTTCATAAGTAACTGTGTCTTCAGCAAGGGGTTTACACTGGTTTGGCAACATTATAGCTTCCTAATAGAAACCAGAACGCAAATAGTGTATCAAAGTTATTGCGAAAACATGACTAATGTTTGAAAATACCTCAGACGACAGCATTTCCACTCTGAGGCCTCAGTTAGTGTGTGTTTGTATGACCAGAAACTATCACATAATCTACTGCAAGATGTATTTGCATGGGTTGCACAACATGTGTATTGTAATTGATATGGTTACACAAGATTGCTAAATAGTTAGAAAATGTAATTGACTCAAATTGAAAAGAAAACAGCCGTTGCTCTTGAATGAAGTCGCCAGGATATTTGTCTGTTTCTAGTAGATTTTTTTCTTATTTCATCATTTTAGTTTCATTTTCCACCTTATTTTAATGTTTTAGTGTTTATTCACTACTTGAAGCCGCTCACCTTGCTTTCCCATCAGTTGTCTTTTCCCCACCCGTACACACCTACACCTCTGGTCTCTTTCAGCAGACACACCGGCTTGCCTCTCTGTGTTTCTCTGTCTCCCTGTTTGGGTCCACTGTGCTGATTTTCGGACCATCAGCAGTATATTTTATAAAGTCACTGAAAAGACACAGAATTCTTTTGGATTTTTCCTATTCCATTTTCACAGCAGCAGTTGCACTTCATGTGGAGGAGGCTTGTTAATGACGTACTCCTATTATACCAGCGTGGTACCAAATGCCACACAGTGTGTTCACTGTTCACTGTTGCTTTACCTGGTCCGCGCTTGTAAAATATATACCGTGTCCGACTGTCCGCGTCTTGTAATGTAATACCAGATAAGATCTCTTTCTGTGTTTCTCCGCAAAACACTAAAATGGGTCACCAAATATACTTTGTTTGCCGTTAATGTATCTGGGCGGCCCGCCCAAGTAAAGTGTGGGAAACACAAGAATTATTTGCAATCTTCACTTTGATCTGTAACTCATGACCTCTATACATCTCACCAGAAATCCCCACTGCTCCTCAGTGGAATATACAAACGGAGTCAAATTTTAATGTTTTTTTTTTTTCTTTCATTGAGGATTCTGTCCTTCACCCACTTCCTGTTACTTAATCCCCAGTTTGACTGAGTCTATCATCTCATCTCTCTCTTCTTCCACTCTCAGATGTATCCAGTTCTGCCTTACCTGATCTTTGTGCTGAAGCAGTTTCTGCTGCAGAGAGATCTAAACGAAGTCTTCACCGGGGGGATCAGCTCTTACAGCCTCATCCTCATGGTCATCAGCTTCCTGCAGGTACAGTGAGACACAGACGCTTGTAAGATAAAAGTCATAGTGCAGGATGTGTTTTCAGTTGCAATTTGGAAGCAATTTAGGTATCAGCAGTGCTTATGAAAGTAAATTATAAGAGTAGTAGAAGTTTTGTAGTATTTTAGTGTTTCTTATGGTAGTAATATTAATACTGATAGGTGTAGCAATAACAGGAGCCATAGTAGAATTGGTAGTGGTAATCTGTTTCCCACAGTGTTATACACACATCAGTGGTAAATGTAGTAATACTTGTTTTAAATGCATACTAACCCAGTCCTTGCTCTTCAGCTCCATCCTCGTATTGATGCCAGAAACCCCAATGAGAACTTGGGCGTGTTGCTGATTGAGTTCTTTGAGTTGTACGGCCGCCATTTCAACTACTTGAAAACAGGGATTCGCATAAAAAATGGAGGAGCGTACATTGCCAAAGAGGAGATTATGAAGGCCATGATAAATGGATACAGGCCATCCATGCTCTGCATAGAGGACCCACTGCTTCCAGGTGTGTGTATCACATGTTTACAGGGATGACTGAGAATATCTATTATAGCAGTTATAAGACAGTCAGGACAAGGTTTTTTTGGAATTGCCAACATTCGAAATTAGCCTTAAAATGATGTTTTAAGAGCTGTACTGTAACTGTTAAAATGACTTATAAACAATTACAAGTATTGATGCGTCAGAAGGACCTAAGTGTTAAAATTATATTAGTCATTGACGTGTTACTTTTGTTTTATATATAAAGTCATGATCAAATAGCGGACCATACAGAGATGTTAAGATTCCGTACAAGGGCGCATGCTCTGCTTAGATTCACGAGTCACAATCAAACTTCACTAAGGCATACTTGACCCATGTTTGCACCAGTGCTCATGTGGTTTTTATACTGTAGATGTACGACAAATGTTTGCCCTGTAATTGTCTATTATAATAAATATGTATTGCTTCATTAGGTGAATGAATTGAACAAAGCCTGAAGTCCCTATGTGTATTAAAATTCCTTATTTTGGTGCCATCCAGTGGTACTTTCATGAGTGACGGTGGTGAACAGCAATGGCATGCTGAGTAATCGAGCTAAAAGCAACACATACACAGCACCAATTTATACCCGGATTCTTTTATTTTTCTACAAACACAAACTTATGCAATCACAAAAACTTGAATGCTATGATGACACTAAAAAAACTGTGCAAAGTGGCTTCTACACTTCATACAGTGTGGTACATTTTTAGATAACTGACCGTATTTCTATGAATGGGTTTGGAAAAAGTAAACTGGTAAAAATGAGGTTTGATGTCACAGACCTTACTGGGATTATTTATCTCTACACCTTTTTAACGTTTACTCTTGTGTGTGCATTACTCCATGTAGGTAATGATGTAGGGAGGGGTTCCTATGGTGCCATGCATGTCAAGCAGGTGCTTGACTACGCCTACACGGTCCTGAATCATGCAGTGTCACCGCTTGCGCAGTCGTATCCCAACAAAGACTCTGAAAGGTTAGTATTCTATCCATTCCACAGTACTAAAGATGCTTGGGATAAAAGCGGTGCTCTTTAAAAAACCCTTCTCTCTTCCCGGCAGCACCTTGGGTAGGATAATCAGGTTGACCCAGGAAGTGATCGACTACAGGGAATGGATCATTAAGAAGTGGGGGGGCAGGGATCTGGCTCGAACAGACAACAGAGGTAGGATTCCTCCGATTTTAAAATCAAATTCTGCTTTAATAAAGAAAAACTGCTTTTGCTTCCCGTGATAAGATGTTGAAACCATGAATGTATGAGGAGTACAGAATTTTTCAACTACTGAACATTTGCTTTGTTTTTTGTAGTTTCACCTCCCAAGGAGCCGGTGTCTGAGCAGGAGCCCTGTGTGCTCAGTGGCGGTGGCGGGTCAGAGGAGCAGCAAAGGGACTCTGTGTCGCCCCACAGCGCAGACTCCCCCATGTCCATCTCTAGCCCCCAGCAGCACTCTTCAGCCTCCTCTGTCTCCTCACTGTCTGGATCAGACAACGTAAGAAAACACACACCTGCGGGATAAGCAGATTGGCGCTAGAGCACTTGATGTGGTTTATTTCATTTTTGTAAGTACGAGTGTCTGCTGTGGCGAATAGAAACTTGGTGTTTGTCAGGTAAATTTTTAAAGTAAAGAGTCAGTTAACATAAAAGCTTCTCTCTTGACTTCCAGTGTATATCCATAATGCAGTCTACAGACAGCATGAATTGCAGCACTGCTATGGAACACTCATCCCGAACTACTAAATTGCTGCCGACACAAGTGCAGTTTCTTGTGATTATGCAGTTGACACCCAGCATAATGGAGAAATACTGCCACCCACCTGATATCTACATGCAGCATAATCTATTTTACTCTCTCCAATCCATCTGAAAGGAGCACCCAATTTGCATCTAATTTTATTGTAACATTTAGATGGAAACATACAGAAGCTACAACGACACACTCAACCTTGCTTATTATCGCTTCCTTTTATGTGTATTTTGCCAGGACTCTGATTCAACACTGCCATGTCCCGTCCCTACGCCAGCCCTGCCGCCATACCCGTCTTTTCCTACTCTGGGCCTAGCTCTTCCACCAGGCCTCAACATGGGCACCGGCAAGCCCGGCATGGGAGGACACCATCTCCTCTTGCCCCCAGGCTCACAGGTCGGCACACAGCAATGGCTACAGGCAGCAGGGGTTTACATTTGCTTAGATCATGAATCAAAATTAGGAAGATAAATGATGTAGTAACATTTGGAATTACAGCAGAAAATGAAACTAAAAATAGGGTTGTGTAATGCTAAGAGAACAA
This sequence comes from Lepomis gibbosus, assembly GCA_029875015.1. NCBI lineage: Eukaryota > Metazoa > Chordata > Actinopteri > Centrarchiformes > Centrarchidae > Lepomis > Lepomis gibbosus. The sequence continues at coordinate 3,566 of JAPMOB010225753.1, read as the reverse complement.
TGTATAAAATTTCAGACTAAGGATGTTTTGTAACTGGACCGTTAGAGCATTTGATAAAAACGTGAACAGCTATATGCTGTTGCTCTTTCCTCTAATTAATTACTATCCCTTATGTCCTCCAGGCTCGTGTCTCACTGCCCGGTGGTCTAGCAATGCACTCCATACCTGGCAGACAGGTGTGTATAGACACCGGGCTCCCCCCCTTCTTCCACATGCCCCCCCCAGCCCATGCTCATGCCCCTGCCCCCTCCAGCCCCCAGCCTCCGCTCAGCCCCCACTCCAGCCACACACACAAGGTAGGCGCCGGATGACACAAACACTCACTGTCAAGGAAAACTTGTCTCTCACACACACACACTATATCCATATCATATTTTCGGTTTGTCTTTATCTCATTTGCCTCTCACACACCCTAGGTTTTTCTCTCTTTTCAGACTAGTCCTGTTACATAAAAAAATAAATTGCCATCTATAGTCTATAACGGCCCAGCTATCATGAGCTGCTCTGAGCCCTGATGTTTCTACATCTGGTGTGTACCTGTTTCTATAGGAAATGACATAAACAGGGACAAGATCCATAAGACATGCTCTTTCTTCACTTTCCTGCCAGGAGTTGGATAAGAAGATTGATACCACTTTTTTATCTGTACGTTAATTATGAAGCTAAAGCCAGCAGGCAGTTCAGTAAGCTAAGCACATAAACACTGAGATGTGTTGGTGAGCTTTAGAGTTGCTGGTAAAGATTTTTTTTTTACCATTGGAGTGAGCCAGGCAAGCTTTTTCTAGAATTTATCCTAAGGTAAGCTAACTGCCTGCTGGCTATAGCTTCGTGTTGAGCATTCAAACATGAGTGGTATTAATTTTCTTATCTAACTCTTCATAAATGTATTTTATGTAAATATTTATATAATATCTATTTATGTCCTCACAACAGTATTACACCAGCAATATACACTTGCATGGACTTGATTTGTTAATGCAGTCTGTTGCCAAACAAGTCAGGTTCTTTTTTTACAGGAAGACATTTGTTGACTGTTTTGCTGGTGTCAAGACAGAATAATGCAGAGAATGTCTAGAAGTCAGTCTACAGGATTAAATATTCTGTCACGTAAAAGAGAATAAAATGCATGATCAGGAAAGAAGTTTTACATATGTCTGTTTTTTTTTCCTGTGTCTTCTCTCCATCCCTGCTCAGAATGCAGCCAAGTTCAACGTGAAGGGCTTCCACAACCCACCGCTGGTCAACAACCCTGTTCTGGCTAACCGCGGACACACACACGCTCACTCGCACACACAGTATCACCGCAACACTTGGCGGCGCAGAAAGAGGGACAGCCTACCGGTTAGCCTCAGCAGATAGAAACCACTCCCCTTCCCCCACTTTTTATCCTACCCCTCTTTGGCTGCAAGACCCTGGCTCTTCGTTCGTCTCGAAGGAGGATGGACAGGCAGACAGAGGACCAGAGACCAGCAGTTTTCACTTTGGGGCTGTCGAGACAAGGAACAGCAGCCCTCAACTGTGCATCTTCCTCCCACTATCTCTACCTTTCCATTTCTGCATGACCTTTGTTCACAGTTTGGTAGTGTCAGTATTATACTTTCAGTAGTTTGTTTTCCTCATCTTTGTTTCAGGTCTCTTTTTGTTTATTTTTTGTTGGACTTGGCAGTAATGCCATTTCCAAGTTAACTTGACCTCGTCTTGAACCTTGCAGCCAAGCTGCCTGTGGTTCAGTGTTACATTTTTTATTTTTTACAGTTTATACACGTAAGAACAAAGGGGTTTTCATTTTGTGCAATAATGTTATTTTTCTTGGAGCTAAAGTGAATGCTTATTTAATTTTGTGTGTGTATATGTAAAGGCATTTTATACTGTTTTATTTTTGTAGAATTTTAAATTTTGTTTACGAAACCTTTCCCCAGGCAGCATCTCTGGAGTGTGTGTGTGTGTGTGTGTGTGTGTGTCTGTCTGTGTGTGCGCGCCTGTCTGTCATCAGGTTGAAAAGGACCCCAGTTAAAAGCCCCCCTCCCTCCCACCCTTTCACTTATTCTCTCGCTTTACTTGTCTTGTTCTGTTTGATAAAGTGAAGCAGGAACAGAAAGGGATACGGAGCTCTTATCTTGATATTCTTTCCATTTTCCCTAATATGTCTTTTGAAAATGGGCAAGGTTAACTGAGGCATGCTGGGGGGAAGTGGAGGAATGAAAATTGCACCCTGGGATATCCTGACAAAACGAAGGGAAAGGATATACCTCTGTTCTGGCCTAAAAGACGCAGCTCCTGAGCAGATAAGGCTTTAGCAGTGCCACCTCGAGATGTGTGTGTGTGTGTGTGTGTGTCCCTTATGGGACTGTGCTGTTGCCATATTCTGTCAGTCAGGGGAAGGCTGGCAGTGGTCTACTAGTTTTGTCTTGGCCATCTTTCTCTCCACTGGAGGCAATTTTAAAAGAAAGACTTCCAGAAAGTGCAGGATTTTGGCCTGAAAGAGCCTGTTCTGTTAAACATATATGCTAGTGTCTTCATTTTTGTGCTCGTCTCTTTTTATTACATGTTGTAGGATGGTTGGGGCCAAGAAGGCAGCCGCTTATCTGACTTGAATTTGAAGATCAAGATTAGTGTAAAGGGACAGACAGCCACTTATTCCTGGTCAGAGAAACCCTCTTACACTCCAGTTGAGGGCTGTGGTTGTGGAAATGCGATCCCAGGGCTGAAGTAAACTCTTGCCCACAGCTGTAAATCAGTGCAGGCCAACACTACGATGCTCAGCGATAAGGTTTTCTCCTTTATGGCCCTGGACATTGGAGATCTATTGGAGATTGGTGGGGCTGGGGTGGGCATGGTGGTGCTTCCTGAACCAAGGACCCTAGTGAAAGGGAATTATATTTTGATTCCGTTCAGGAATCCTGTGTATATGTGATTGCCAGGTACTTCCGCTAATTGTTTGCAATGCCTTTCTTTGTGTTTACTTGGACTGTGTGTACGTCGTTTTCTGCGAGCACACCACGTCACACAAACACATACACTCACAGGACAGAAGTGTCGGAGGCTGTGACTTGCCCAGAACACTACACACGCTGGTGTTATTACTATGCAAGTGGATTATTATAATTATTGTGTCAACACTCTTGTCTTTTCATTTGGGTTTTGTTTCTTCTCCAAAATGACAAACACTGCTTGTTGGACTGGAGTACTGTCTGTCAGGCTAGCCAGCCAACTCATGTGAACTACAAGCCTGACCCCTTTGTATTTGTATGAAGGTCCTGACATGTTTCAAAGTCTAGTTTTCTACATGTATCCGTCAAATGTAAGGAGTGGGGGATGTTAATGTCAGTGGTCGGGTCTGGGTCTGTGTAGTGTGTGACATAGTGAAACGTGTGTGAGAACGTATCAAGACTCATGACTTGCCGCCACAGGTTGTAATCAGACGCCCGACAGAACAGGTGCACCCAGAGAGCGACTTGCACTCTGCAGGTGCACCTCATAAGGGGCCAAAGTGTCCACCAACAATTGTTTACCTTTCACTGAGACTCTGCTCAGTGCTGATACACTATTTGTTTTCTTTTTTTTTT
>JAPMOB010225751.1:0-12234 GCA_029875015.1 Lepomis gibbosus | reverse complement strand
TGTGTTACGTTCTGTTGTTTCCTCAGAGATGTCCTGCCTGATGGAGGCGCTGCAGGACAAACGTGTTCGTCTCCAGCCTGAGTGCAAGAAGAGACTTCAGGATCGCATCGAAATGTGGGGCTACGCTGCCAAGGTACACGAACCGCAGCTTCTTCACCCTGTCGGTAAAACCGTCTGAACACTGTGAAAACACAGCTGGAGGTGATGTGACAGAGAGCAGGAGACACGCTGAGCTCTTCACACCACACAAACCACACAAACAGGCTCTGTGCAGTTCAGAGTCCTGTGTGGAGCCCTGCAGCTGAGGAGGGCTTGTTTTCTATAAACGTAACTTTAGAAAACGTCACTTTAGTTTAAAAAGGTGGTTTATAATTAGACTTTGCAAATGTTTTGGAAAGCAGTTGAATAAAACAAACTTAAAATGAGAACAAGAATGGAATGCAACTTCTCAGATTCAAAGCCTTTGTCCTCAACTGTGACGAAACTTTAACTTAACATTGTAAAAACGCTGCTTTACTTACTTTTCTCAGTAGTGTCATAAAAAGTGCATCCTTTTTTATTTATTAATAAACAAATGAGCTGCTTAAAATCTAGATTAAAATATGCTTTACTTTGAAATTAGCTTTATCAAATCAGTTTTCAGTCGCCATTTAATTTAGAGGGAACAAGCTGCTATAATAAAAAAAAGGGGGGTTGATGTTGAAATTAATTCAATGAGCTATATAACATCTGTTGCAACGGCTCCTTTAATTTGAAATAGATTGAATACGATGCATAACATCTGGTTTATAGGTTGCTTTCACATTAAGTGATGGAATGAGAAACAAAACATCTGTTTTTGAGTTTAAATGGAGCTTTATTTTGAAATTCAACCATTGCGCTGCATAAAATCAATTTTAAATGGGCTCTTAATTTGGAATTAAATTTTTTCAGCTGTGTAAAATCTGGCTAAACTCTCACTGTCCTGTCCTCGCTTCCTGTCAGGTGGCTCCCGCTGAGGGTTTCTCAGACCTGGCCATGCAGGTGATGACATCACCATCCAAGCACTATATCCTGACTGTGATTGGCGCAGGTGTGTTGCTGCTCTTCCTGATCGGGCTGCTCTGCGGCAGATTCACCAAACGCGTCACTCAGGAGCTGAAGGACAGGTAGACTCCGCCCCCCTCTGGGGTCAGGACACACCCACAGGAGAAACGACAGCCGCCCACAAAAACTCCACCCCGATTCTCCTCCCCGCCCCCCCGCTTAATTTACAAACACCCCTCCAGACTTATATTTCCCTCTCCCATCACTGGAATGACATTACCCACAATCCTGCAGGCGAAAGTGGGCTTGATCAGTGACTCACCTGCTCTTCTGCTACATGAGCCCCGCCCACTCTCCAGGAGGCCACGCCCACTGTTGTCTTTTCCTTCTTCTCTTCCTCAGCTTCTATACAGAGCGCCGGGTCCTGCAGCAGTTTTCCCCTGCAGTCACCTGTTGTAGATTTTCCCGGCTCCGCCCCCTCTGCTGTGAGGAGAGGGGGAGGGGTGGGGGTTGTTACGATATGGGGTCAGAGGTCAGGATATGGGCGCGAGGGAGGTGAATGAAATCATTAAGTGTAAATGTGTAGAAAATGGGGAGGGAAATGCTCGTGTATAAAGCGGTTAAATTACTCCAGTATTTTAATGACTACAGTGAGTGTGTGTGCGCGCGTGTGTGTGCGCGTGTGTGCGTGCTCGTCTTTCTACCACCATACTCTACTTTGTCCTCCTGCTAAAGGGTTTTTGGGCGGGTCTTTGGCTCTATAAATATATAAATATATCTTTTTCTTTTCTTTTTTTTTTTTTCTCGCTGATGTGTGTTAGTTAGATTTTATCGCCATGGGACTGCCAGGCGGGCGGTGCTAACCAGCCAGCCCTCCACCGAGCCACAGATGTGATACAGAGAGAGAGACGTCACAAAAAGCCGGCTCGCTCTGAGCTCTTCATACAACAGGACTTATTTGTGGTTTATTTTTATTTTTCAAACAGCAGACCTGGCGACCTCAGCCCTCCCCGCTAACGCAGTCCGATTTTTGGTTTGCTTTTCTCTTTATTCCCCACCAGCCCAACGTGTGCCATAAACGCACCACGTCCACCCGCTGCTGCTCCCAGTTTAGCCGATTTCACCCGTCTGGTGAAAGCAGCCGTTTGGCGCCCCGGTTGGCGATCCCAGTGTGATCCAGGACTGGTCGGAGCAGCCAGACCGGGCGAGCTAACGGCGGCTGTTGGCGTCGCGCTGGCTGGTACTGGGGGGGGGGGAGCTGAGAGCGATGCAGGAAACAAAACAAACAAAATAAAGAAATGAAAATATTCTAGATTATAAATGGAGATGTGAACATTTTTGTGTAAAGATGATACTGGAATCACTGCACATTTTTCGTTCTTTTTTTATATCTATAAATATATATATATATATTGTTTTGTCATAGCCTTATTTATTTGTTTACTAATGAACAAGTTTTTGTTTTCTATGATTTGAATGTTCTCTGGTTGCCTTTTCTCCAGCAAGCGAGCGTCTCTTCTTCCTGCGTTGTGGCGAGTGGGGAGGAAGAGGGGAACTGGGGGGGGTGCAGGTGGCGAAGGTTCGGCCTCCTCCGGGCATCAACCTGCTGCAGTAGCTGGTAGATTTTTCACGTGTGGCAGTGAACGCCTCTCTAGCAGGCAGAGTGTGTCAGACCGGTGGTCTGTCGAGCGGCTTAAATGTGATGATACTTTAAGGGGCTGACCGCTGATGTGGGGACCAAACCGGACCAGGGTTCAGGGGTCTTTCAGCTGTTGGACAAGTTCAGGAAACGTTTTTTGCCTTTTGAAGACGTTCGCTGTGTCGTGATATTCAGTGGTTTCTCTCTGCTTTGTCACATCAGTGCCGAGTAAATGAGGAAAGATGAACGCTCACAAATCAAAGAAATAAACCAGAAACATGTAAACAAAAGAAGAAATAAAAAAGCTCCACCCAAAGGCCTTTTGGGTGCTTGGACTGCATCTCACGGAGCTGACTCAGGTGATTGCTGAATGAAACAGCTGGGGTGTGTTTGTGTCTGGATCTGGTTCAGCCTGCAGGTTGATGCCTGAAGGAAGAAGACGGGGATTCGCGGCGTTGTCGAGCTCTTCCGTGTCTCTGTCTGTGAAAACACTGAAGGAGAATCTGTCCTCTCTCCCAGCTCGAGCCGATCGCGTGCACATGTGTACTATACTGAGTGATGACACACTGTAAACTACGTACCGTGCGGTTAGCCTGTACTGTTCTTTTTCTAATTGTCGAAGCTTGCTGTGGTGAGCGCTGCCCTCTCCCTGCTTGTAAATGAGAAATTAATCCTGATTCGTTGAACTGCCTTCATTTTATTTTATTTTTTTCTCCATCTGAGGTCTGTTTTTATCAAAGCGTGCCTACTCACCATCGCGCCGAGGGATCCCGCTGTACAGAACATCCCAGAACCCCCTGCAGCAACCCAGCAGAGGAGCATGTGAGTGAGTGTGCGTTTGTGTGTGATGGATGTTTGTGTGTGTGTTGCCCGCAGGATGCTGTCGGTCCCTCGCTGTTCTCGTTGTCTCAAGCGATGATGACTGGAACATTTTGATTTTAGGTTTGTGATGATAAAGGTCTTTTTGTAAACAGTGTTTAGTGTCTGAATCCATCCTGATCATCTGATTTTTTTTTTTTCCTGTCCACTTTTTTTGGGTTTCTTTTTATTTCTGTACAGATCAAAATTGGACAGTTTGTTAATAATAATAATAATAAAGTCTGCAAGGTTTCTATTCGGTTGTCCGGTTTGTTTATTACAAAAGAATGCGATTGTGTTTATTTATTCTCAAGAAATTCCACGTAAATCCCAAAGCAACAGGTGGTAGTAGTAGTAGTAGTAGTAGTAGTAGTAGTAGTAGTAGTAGTAGTCTTTTTTTGTAGAGCACTTTTCAAAAACAAGTTACAAATTGCTTTAACAAGTGTAAAGACAATAATACAAAAAACAATAATAGATAAAAGGAAGAAAACATTGAAAAGACTAAAATGCACGTTTAAGATAAATATAAAACAATTAAAATAGAATAAAATAAAAGGGATAAAATAAAGTCAAGCCAGAAAACCATCCTGCTGCCCCAAATACACACATTCATCAACAGAGCGTATCGGCGCATTCATCCGCCGCTGAAAATAGTCCCCGACAAATGCACTATTTCCTCATGTTTGTTTAAAAAAACTACAGTGAGTGACTAAATATTTGTGAGGTTTTAAAGATTTCCATTTTTAGGAGGAACCAATGGGCTTGGAGCTGACAGACGAAGGTTTTGGTCTTTCCGTGAGATTCTTTAACAATAAGAATTTACAGTAGCGCCATCTTTAACAGACCATTGTGCTTTATTACAACTTATTTTGTATGTTCATTCAACGTGTTAATGTGTTCACAGATGTCAACACCTGACTCGGTGAGTACAATGCTATTACTAATTTGAAAGACAGCCTTAGACAAGAATAGAAATTACACACATGTTGTGATCATCCACACTTTTCCTTTACAAATGTCTTAAATTTCCCTCCTCCACGTTCATGCACAGTGAGCGCGCGCAGGCAGGCCGGCCTTTCATTTCCGTCTGGCCAAACGATCAGCTGTGCTTATTACAGTCCTGCGACTGATTTCTTTCAATTTCAACAAATAAAGAAAAATACTTCTGAATTAAAGTACGCCTACTCGATGTGTCACGATGACCAGTTCGGTGCAGAGAGATTTGGGCTCCTTTATTTCACAAAGTCTTCTTTCTCAACCACAGACGGTGAAGTCTGAGACGGGGGTGTGGTTATGGTAGTAGCGCTGAGCCTGCTGCAGAGATGGGCAGCAGCTACAGGTGAGCTCACTTCTTTCTAACTTTACCCCATCAGATTTGTTTCTTTTTCAAACTCGTAGTCTTCAGTCGGCGCAGAATCAAGTGAGGACATTTATCAGACTTCACACGTCCCCCTCAGGAGACACTAAAGGCTTTATATACATTTTTCATAAAGCCGTAGAACTTGGAAACACTGATGCCTTAGACAGGTGGAGTTCGCCTTTAAGGGAAAAGGGTTTTAATAAAAAGACACGCCGGCTTTGACGCAGACACAAACAAGTTTAGGTTGTCAGAGGTAGAATCATTTTATGCTTTTCATTAAGTTACTTATTTAAATTTATTTGGATTATTCCGGCTCTCATGGCTGTGCCATGTTTATTTATTTTGCTTTACTGTTTTTTATTCTCCCTCAGTGGTTTTCTTCTGTCGGCTGTTTATTGCTGCTGTCTTTCTTTTTGTTTTTTATTTGTTTATTTGTTTTATTATTTGTTTGGGATTTTTCTCCTCCCCTCCCCGTTCTCTTGCAGGTTTCGTTGCTTTCTGCAATTTCCTCTGATGTTTCCTGTCATAGGAACCCCCCCCCCCCCTCCCATTTCTCTTTCACTTCAGACAAAGGAGTATATTAACATGGTACATGGTATATTAACTGGCACAACATGGTGTCAGGACAGGTAAAAAAATGTAATTAATAAATAAAACAGGACATTTGTGGTATGTGTTGTTGCACAGGTGTATTTTGACATGAAAAATCCCTTTAAAATTGTCTCTTTAACTTAAGACAAAGTAACAGAAGCCCTGAAGGCAAGTAAGAAAACAAATACATAGAGAAATTAAATCCCACCTGGAAGAAAACGTGAATTATTTTATTCAGTTCTTTCGCAGATGGAAAAAAAAGGATAAAATAATATATTGGAAAATAACTTTTTTACCTTCAACAAAAACAAAAAAAACGTTCAGATCAGACTTAGAAAATGGATCACAGGACAACTTGTTTTTGGTTTAAGTGGAAACTTGTCAGCAGCAGAAAAACAGAACGTGCGAATGACAACATCGATGCTGTTGTGAGTTCATCCTGGTCTAACTTTAGAAACTCGATGCTGCAATAGAATAAATCCCCAGAGACGTTCCTTTATAATCTGACACAAACATGTTTCCTCTGAGTGAATTAAAGGTCACGTCTGTGGTTTTGCATGTTGCATGATCTACAGTGCACCTTACATTACAGCCCACCACAGATTTACATTCTTTTTAACTGTATTCTTCCTTCCTCCTATTGGATATCTGGGAATTTACACTCAAAACTTGACCTGCAGGTGTCACCACTGCTTTTATTTTGTTTTATTCAATACCACCATGTTTTCAGAAATCACAACTTTAATCCAAATTAACACTTGATGATAATATTTTGACAAAAGTAAAGCTGGACATGACGCTTCACAGAAGACGTGCTGGAAACTATTTTCATCATTTGATTAATAGAATGTTATTTAGTCATTTACACTAATAAAATAATTGAAAATGGCATCACAAGTTCTCAGAGCTCAAAGTGACGTCTTCAGATGTCTTTTTCCTTTTGTCCGACTAACAGTCCAAAACAAAGAAATTCAACTTACAATCATATAAAATACAAATGTGAAGAACAAACTATTTTTTTACTAATGAGGTAACTCATGACTGTTTCTACACCGCTTCACTGTGATGGCTGCACAAAGTAAAAGGTCTCTCGTGTGTTCAGAGGATGAGCCAAAATAAAGTGGACGATGTCTCTTGAAGAGACGCTGATGCTGAATTATTTGAATGAGATGTTTTGGTGCTGTGAGCAGCACAAACTAAACGCGAATTAAAAGTGTTGGGGTGGAAGCAGAACCACAGAAACGCATGGGTCGATTACTACAATATTATTCCTTTACTGATTATAACACGTTTACCTTTTAGTGACCTCTAGTGGCCGTACGACGGTAGCAATGGAGGACATCGGAAGACGAATAATAAGTAGCGATAAAAATCTGCGTAATGTGGTGGATGGGTCAAACCAGAGTTTTATAAACATCTGCCTATAATGACTTTGGTCAAACTCAGGACTTTCTTAACCAAGTGGTTTTGTTGCCTAAACCCAACCAAACTACAACCTGTTTGACAAAGTTTTCCACGTATTAAACGTCACATGACTTAGGTCACGGGACTTATGTAACATCCATTACGCCTGTCGTTGGACTGATATGGAAAACGCTTGTGTTGTTTTAGAGAACGCTCATGTGTGTCGTTGGACTCTCCCGCGGCCATATGTGTTGTTTTGGGACATTTGACAATCAACCTATTTTGTCATTTAGGAATGAGGACGTGTTGCGCCAGGAGACGTAAACTGAGGGTCGGGGGTAGGGTTGTAGTTTTGTGTTGTAGGTCTTAAGACCACTTTTTGATGGTCTTGGTCCCTCGGCCTCGGACACTGAGGACTCGGGATTTTATTTCAAGAATATCAAGGAATATCAAAAGTTGTTTTTGCACTGTCTGATTTATTCGTTAACATCCTAACTTTGATTGGAAGTAAGACATATTGCTTCAAATGCAACCAATAACCCCAAAGACTGTCACCCCTCCCTGCTGACGATTTCAGCTCTTAGTGTTTGTAAGTGGGTGTTTTAATGGGAATGTGGATCTTTTCAGATCAATTTGTACCTGTGATCCCGTTCCACATTTTATTGTGCATCATGTAATGTGGGGAACTGGTCTTGGTCTTGACTCGCTCTCCCCCTCCCTTGGTCTAGGTATCGACTTGGTCTCAGCCCCTAAAAGTCTTGGTCTTGTCTCGGTCTTGGTTTGGGCGGTCTTGACTACAACACTAGTTGGGGGTTTAGGGTGGAGATTGGGATTGAGCCATGTCGGCCGGCTGGTCGGTTAACCACTTTGGTCCTTAAGTGTAAATCAAATCGATGGCGTAGGCTGCTTGGCTGGCAAAAGTCAACAGAGTGGACGCTGTAGCGCTACTGCTGACTAGCGTTTGGGGGTGTAATCGCAGAATGACGGACAAACCTAGCACAAGTATAACTGCATGAGTATAAATGGGCCTTTACTCTTATCATTTTGATGAACTAAGCCTTAAACCACTTTAATATTCCTTCCTGGTAACTGGAACTCCCTCAAAGTCCTTTTTATTCTCAAAGTGACACCAGCTGACTGCCTGGATTTGATGTGATCTAATGTTTAGCTTGTATTTATCTGGTCTCCGATCTCAATAAATCTACAAATCCTCACACACGTGTGAATGTTTAAAGTGAGCAGAGCTGACGTCACAGTCTGAATCACACACTGATGTATGAGTTTATGTCTGTTTGCCAGTGTGTCGTCTCCGTGTCGGCACTCATTTGCGTGATTTATGTCTCGTACGTGTGTGTGTGAGAATGTGTGTGCAGACATACGGTGTAAATATATATAAGCGTATGTTTCTTGTGTGTTCTGTCTGGTCTGTGGAGGCTTCAGGCTGGCTGACAGATCCGTGTTAAATTCTTCAGTCTGACAGACCAAAACATGTTGACCTCACAGCTTCCACAGAACAAAACTACAGCTTACATCTTGAATGTCTCAAAACAGCCAAAAATACCTTCCTTGATTTACACAGCAACACAACGTTAAACCTGCACAAGACACAGTGCCGGGGTAAACATGTTTATTTATGTCTTAAACAAAGTAACTTTAGCAATTTAATCAGAGTAAAGACAAAGTACAGTAATTGAAAATTAACAAAACTTACTGTTAGCCTCCTTTCTGGATTCACACAAAGTCAAGATGCAGCAGGAAAAAGAAGATGTTTAACTGTTTTCCAAACAAAGCTTGTGAAAGTGATCTTTTACAAAAGATTATAGACTTTGTCTTTGAAGGTTCTCAGTCATGCAGGTTATAGTGATCCAAGGAATGTTAAAATCACGGGCAGCTGGACTGGTTACAGATACTCGAACATGTTTCGCCTCCCGGAAACCGAAGAAGCTTCTGGGATGAAAGGTAGATCTTTAACCAGTCCAGCTGCCCTTGATTTTAACCTTCCCTGGACTTTCCTAACCAATGATTAGCTCTGTGACCCGACTGTCATGATAATGTATTCGAGGAATAATAAAAATGACAACAAAAAGGAAACGCTCCACCTGCAGTGTAGTGTCACACATTTGAGGTGCGTAGGCTTTAAAGGTCGCAAAATGTGCACAGTCAGCTGTAAACACCTTGAATACATGTGATGTAGTGGATTCCAACAAATGGAAACTCTTTCCTGTAATTGTGTTAAATCATAAATACATAACAATGAGATACAGATCAAATCATTATGACAACTCCTCCAAATTACACGGCCTCCTCCCTCTGTGGATTTGTGGCTCTGTGGACTTAGAGGCGTTTGTCACTTTAACATAAACAAACGGGTTATTTTTATTTCGGGCGTTTGCTGAAACGACCATTTTGAGATGGTGAATGCGACGCGCTTCTGTACCGCTGACGAGAATTCACACACGCTCAGTATGTTCAGTCCTCGCACCTGACCATGTCGTCCTCATTTGTTTGTTTGCACACATTTGAGCTGCTCTTCCATTGGTCAGGAAAACTATTTTATCCTGTCATACTAATTACAAGACTTCCGGACCTGGCAGTGCCAGAAGAAGTCTAAGGATTGTTTAACGTATCAAAAGTTACCTCCTGTTAGCCTTAAACACTTATTTAAATGACAACATCTGAGTTGTTTAGAGGGAAATGTCCCTGTTAATGGAACCGCTGACAACCTAAAGCCTAGTTCACACCAAACGATTTATAGCCTGATTTTCCGCTCGGTGCCCGTCAGGCTGTGATCGGCAGTAAATCAGCGGTCGGCAGTCATGTGTAAACTACACAACGACGCATCAAAACGTCTCCCCGACACGTTTCTGACACATCGCTGATGTCTGCCAGATATCTAGCACGACAAATATCTGGAGGAGTCGGCCGACTCGACGTCCACATCCAGCCAATGAGAGGTGGCAGCTACTTTTTCACCGCAAACCCTTTTTACTCCCCTCCAGCTCTCTCTGTAGCTCAGACGATCCCTGCTACCTGTGTCCATCCTTTCACCCAGATTCTTTGTCTTTATAAGTTGTATCTTTATAATAAAAAACAGCAGTTTTGTGTGTAGGATTGCGTCATTTCCCGTTTCACATTTCACGTGTTTTCTTGACAAAATGTGGTTTGGAGACCAGCGTCGCTGTCAGCTCCTGTAGTGTGTCACAATCTGCCAAGTTGTGTAGTCTGCACGAGGCACAAGACATCTCAAACGTGACCAGGAACCATAACTACAGTCACATCTGCCTTCACTTTTAACAGAACTGATCCACGTTTGGCAGAATAAACTCATGTTTGAACTGAAGAACCATAAACTGTCCTACGTCTGTGAATTTAAGTGTAATAATACACAAAACAGAATAATGTTTGAATACAAAATGCACCAAGACAACAGTTTCTATTGGCCAAACGTGGCCGTTCTTAGGTCAAAGATGAACCGAGGTGAACTTTGATCCGCCGGAGCGAAAGTATTCTTCAGTATGAGATTTGCGCAGGCTTCAATTAAAATAAAAGACAGATGGAGCAAACATGCGTAGAGACGGCTGCAAGTGTGACTTTGCCTCAAACAGCAGACGTCAGATCTCCTGACCAATGGAAGAAACACTTTCATCATTTTACGCTTCTCTGCGTCGTTTATTTAAGCTCCTAAACAGCTATGGTCTACTTGAACATGGCTCCATTATATACAGAATTCATAGTTTTACAGAAAAACAGTGGCTTTTTCTGTAAATTCTGGTCTTTAAAACCAGAATGACCAACACGTTCTAACTCCCAACTCATCACATGTTGACCCCTCAGCGTCGCATTTTAACACCCTGGGAAACCCTTTAGCATCGATTTCCCTCGTATTGGCCTCATTAGTTTCAAAATACAACTAGTGGTTAACATCGTGATACGTGATAAAATGAATGTGTTACTTACTTAAGTAACAAGAATCACTGTAGACTTTTTTAGTCTCACACGGGAAACATTCCTTCTGGGTGAAAGTCCAGTTTCTGACCCATCCATCCACCCCAACCACGTCCTTACTTGGGCTTCAGTTTACATTTACTCATTTGGCTGACGCTTTTATCCAAAGCGATCTACATTTGAGGAACAACATACAAACATCAACAGCACAAGATCTTCAACTGACAATACAGTGAGCATACTGAGGTAGGTAGGATTTGTTCTGTTACTTACATACACCTACTTCAGTACTGACGCTGTACAATCTGACACTAAGGGGTCCTGACCATGCCTCCGTATGTGACAACTTGGGAGTGAGAAGTTGTTGGAAAGACTTATCAGTTTTTTTAATAGGGTTCTGCTTCCTGTCCTATTCAACACACAACCTTCAATGAATTCCCACTTATGACATCCCAGCTTCATTCCTGGGACAAACTGCCCCCCCTCCCACACACACTCAGAGGCTTGGAGACTAAAGATGTGTTTACTTAAAACTTTTCTTCTCAATAATAAAAAAAATATTAAAAATACATTTATAAAACTACCTTTTATTGACTTTTTAATTTCAGTTGGACTGTAAAAGTTCATTAGGCTCTTTCTTTCTGGATAACTTGTATAACTGAGTTTCACCAAGAACCTTGAACCCCCCCCCAAAAGTCCTCCCCCTAAAACTCGTAAGGAGAAACGAACAGGGTGACCTTGGTGAGGTAGCGGCCCAGCAGGGAGTGGCGCTCCAGCTCGCTCATCTCCACCTCAGCCTCCAGAGTGGCAGGACCTTTGATGGGCGTCACCAGGAGGAGGGTCCCGGTTTGTCGGCCGGAGCGCTGCACGCTGAAGTGGCCCCGCCCACGGCCTCCGGCCAGCCCGAAACGCAGCGTGTCACCGAGCACACGAGCCGCCGACACCCGGAAGAGGACGCGAGGCGCTGACATGTTAGACACCACAGACAGGAAGTGGAAGGAGATGGAGTTTGGTGCCTGACTGCAAAGTTTGTCTTCCAGCATGCACGGGTTCCTCTCACAGCGCCTGGGGAAACACAAAGTGAGTAGATATTATTTTAGGATCAACAGTTTGTCATTTGTCGCTCCAGAACTTAAAGGAGACCTATTATGCTTTTCCAAATTTTACGACTTATCTAAAATGTTACAATGTTGGTTTTATAAGAAATCCCTGTGAGCAAAATCCTCAGATTTCTGAACGCTCTGTGCATTTTCTGCCAACGGCTCCGTTCTACGACAGACGGAGCCGGTGTTCCATATATGGTCATTTGCTCCGCATACTAACAGCACAGCAACGCTCAGTCTGCCTGTTCTGCCCTGCGACAACAACAGCCTGGTAACATGCTTCAGGTCTTGACCAATCAGAAGAGAGT
>JAPMOB010225749.1:0-23617 GCA_029875015.1 Lepomis gibbosus | reverse complement strand
ATCCTCACCTTACAGCTCTGTACCAGCTGCTGGTGAGCAGAAGTGTTCTTGTTAGAGGCGGCAGCATTTTGAGCAGCCGCGATGGTCTGAGTGGCTGCAGCAGCTGCTTGCTTGGCAGCATTCTGAGGAATATTAAGACCCATATATAAGCATCCACATGGAAAATATGGTTAAATAGCAGTTCTCTTTCTGTGTCTATTAGTCTCTCTTCAAGTCTCTACTCAAAGCAAAGACCTCTCGGTTCATACCTCTGCTTCTCAGTCTGGATGATTTGTGGTATAGGGGCTTTAAAATTACAGCTATTTTTCCACATGAGTGGCCGTTTCCTTACATTTCCAAAATTTAAGCTGAAATCATCTCCGTGAATGTATGCTGCATGACTAAATAACTCAACAAGACACTTAATAAAGCATTTGAATAGCCTAAGTAAAAGCTTGGTCTGTGCATGTTCTTTTGCAGATCTTGCACCCTGTTTATACAGAACTAATAAATTATTGTAGATATTAAAAATGTTAATATTAAAACTAATAATAATAAAGTAAAATATGCATAAAACTGCCACATGTCAAATAACCTATAGGCAAATAAGCCCCTTTAAATCTCTCTTCAAGAGAGATGACTCTTTTTCCTATTTCAAGACCATTAGAAAGACTGATAACAAGCCTAAATCTGTCTACCCTGACATTTAATGGTGAAAGACATGTGACTAAAATCAACTTCTAATACTTGCTGTGATGCCTCCACTTGTACCTTGTTGATGTTGATATTATAGTATCCTAATATTTGGATATTAAGGATTGGTCTTGGTGTGGATGTCATGTTTTATTGTAAATATTTTCAGATTCAGGAAGAAATGGCCTCTTCCTGAAGGAGCCATTTCTCTGGGGACAAAATGTGGCATCACTGACCTCCAGTCTGTTAATCAGTTTCTTCTTGATGGCATTCTGTGCAGCAGCGTTGGTGGCCACACGCAGCCCCTCTGCAGCCTCCCTCAGTCTTTGCTGCTGGTCCTCATTCTCTGGGTATGCCGCCGCGCCCTGAGAACACACACAGTTCAAACATGACAGGTGAGGAGGACAGAAAAACATCTGGTATGAAGATGGGAAGGAAGGATGGGAGAAAAAGCTGAGTGACCTTTCAGAATATTCCCTGCCTTTCTACCATAAACAGATGCTTTTTTATTGCAATTTTATTACTTTTTGTCTTTGAAAAGCATTATCCTTCCTGTTTGAGCGAGTAACATGTCAGCACTCATCACATCCTACTGAGACCAGCAGCAGACACGCTACACATGGAAGTGGACCATTCCCACAACAATACTCCTGTCAGTGTTGAATAAATTAGAAATAAATGTCAATGAGATATGCTGTTTATTCATTTTAGCAAGCAGCTCTCTTTAAATTTTTTGAATCCAGCAGTACAAGTTAACGGAGTTCTGCGGAAAACAATATCACTTTGCACCTCCGTGTCTCCTGCTGTTACAGAGAAAGCTAAGTCTGCTGCCATTAGGTGAATTAATTGAGAACTCGGTAGCTTCACCCGCAGCTACACTGATAAGTTGGTGTGCTACTGAAAACCCATGTCATTAAGGTAATGTTGTTTAACCCCATGGATGCTACTGGCAGAACTCACACAAGACATAGATATCACTATAAACAAGGCACACAGGTGTACAAACAGAAAAAAAAAAATACAATCAGTACAATCACGACTTCAAGACTCTGTACAACACTTGACTTAGCAATAACCCCAGAAAACCGGCGTTAGTGACCAGCTTCAAATCAGCAGAGTCTGCAGCTGTCATCTGCCTGCTGGCAACTGCTGACACCATTTAAATTTAACAGCCAATTTGCACAATTATTAAAAAGTGTCATTTCCAGAGGAAGTAACAAGATATCACATTCAAGAATTAATCATGACGAGCTAGTCCTCGAAAAGCACAGTATGTTTTACAGAGATACGTATACAATACGTATGCAATATTTATGTTTGGCTAAAGCAAGTCATCACCGGACATGGGCTTCATAAACACAGGCAGCTGTAAAATATACAGTTCAAAAACTAAACTGCCCCAGCTCAATCAATCAGTTACCAAGGCAACGGCTGGATGAAGTCTCAGCCTCCATTGACACAGATAAATATACAGCTGTGATGGTGATAAGTCTGGCATCAAACTCGACCATCAAGCGAGCTGGAGGGCGTCGTTTAATTTTCATGGTGGCGGTGGAGAGTTATTATTATCAGTGGGTGATTCTGTGGACAGATAATGAGACTGCGATAGCAGATCAATTTTTTAGATAGAGGGAAGAGTGACAATGCTAAGCCTGCCCTTCAGCAGCTTGTGAAGAAAGAGTCTGACGTATGCTTACTCTTAATCATGTTACGCTGGAAACTTGAGGTGTAAGAAGATCTGGATGGAAGAACTTTAAAGCTGTATGGATACTAATATTAATATAACCTTTTTTTTTTTTAAAGTCCCAATTAATTTAAACTTTCCGCTACAATGTTTATAATAAATACCCAACATAACTGCATAGTGCCTTGATAACCACCTTTTTAGGAGACCTTTTGGTAGAACTCCTGCCCTTTTCTTTGCCTTTTTATTTTTATTTTTGTGTTCTTTGTGTTTTTATTTTTAGCACTTACCTGTTTTTATTTGTTTGAATATAAAGAGCATTACAAATAAAGTGTATTATTATTATTATTATTATTATTATTATTATTATCTAACTTGCCAACTACTATGTTTGCGTATATTTGAGATTAAACGGCACTCCGAACAGTAATTCTATGATAATTTTAGAAACAAAACTGAAACCAAAGAGCATCCAAGTTTGATGCTCTGATTTCCAGCTTAGTAAGAAGGCTGACCATGTTCGCAAATGTTGCTAAGCAGAATCACTTCCAAAACTGTCATTGTTGGTCTTTTCCTTTTTGCGCACACTTGCACACTCTCTCTCTCTGTCTCTCTTGGGGTCTCTGACTCAGCTTTTTTCCACTCTGCTGTCATTGAGGTCACTTAGTATGTACAAGAGAATAGAAGCAGCCCTCTAGATTTTCATCTGGTTTTAAGAAATCTCACTACTATGAATAAAACCAATACCTTTCTTGGGACTTCAAGACTTTCTTGGGTTAACAACATGAATTATGCATTAAAGCATGAAAAAAAGCTTGTTTTAAACTAACCTCTTGGCTTAGTAAATAAACTCAATAAATATTATATCCTTTATGGCTCACACACTGCTTACCTTGGCTGCCTCCACCATCCTTGCGGTGGCATCAGCCAGCAACTTAGCAGCTGCCAGCAACTTCTTTGAATTGTCGACATCCACCTCAGCCTCAGCATCAGACCTCATGGCATTCACCAGGTCTGACGTTGCCTGAGCCAACACCCGAGCCTGACGAACCATCTCTCCTGAGAGGTGATTAGAGAAGAGGGAGGTAGTGTAGAGATGAGGGGAAGGAGTGAGAGATGAGAAGAATTGGAGAGAAGTGGATAAATGGATGAGTCATACTAATGAGAGATTGAGCATGTTAACTTGTTTTGACTTAATTGCATAACTCTATCCTTCTGTTGCAAAGCCTCCGGAGTTTATAGTCAGGAACAATTTGGAAAAAAAGTCTAATAAAATCCATTTTCATTTCTTAAAGCACTTAAGTAATAATAGTCAAACTGTCCTTGATGATGCTCGTGTGAAAGTTAGAGATAATGATGCAAGTGATGCACTGCATTGATTTTTAATTTAATACCATTAAAATTTCTATCAGTAAGAGAAATTCAAAGTTTACTTGTTAAAACGACTGATGGGAAGAAGACTCGTTTTGTGACTGTCTTCAATACATCAGGATCATAAAAAAAGCACCCGGTGTTTCACTCAGCTCCATGTGGTTAAATGTCTTGCTCTCCCCAATCATCAGATGTTATAATACCTATAGGCGACCTGTTAAATTGCTGCAACTATTCTACCAACCCTGGAGTTTTTGAATCTCTCGGAAAATAGAATTAGACTAATGAGGTAGGACAAAGGGATTGTTCTATATATTCTGTCTGTCAAAGAAGACCTGGCACACCACAAAAGCTGTTTGGCGGTAAGCCTCTATAATTAATGAGAATGTATTGGCTGATCTGCCAAACTGCACTACAGAAGATTCACTTCACTTTTCTCCACATGTTTGTAACTGAATGCCAGGTTTGACATAACCACACATATTTGACACCAGTTCAAAGGCAGTATTCTCCAACTAGCTGCGTGTACTCAGGCCTCAGCGGAGCAAACTTGTCTATCAAGCCGATCAATTCGGGTGAGCTGACCGCTGGGCCGGGACATTCTCTGTGCATCTCTTGCTGTCTTTCTCTGCTGTCAGATGTGTTAACATCACTGTCAGCTTTTCTCTGTGGCTTCACCAGGCCTGACAGCATTTCATTCAAACCCACAAATATGCCAGTCTCTCTGAAGAGAAGATAGGATAAAGCACGACACACAGTAAGATATCTTTAGAGCTGTGGACAGCAAGTTTTACAG
Source organism: Lepomis gibbosus (assembly GCA_029875015.1). NCBI lineage: Eukaryota > Metazoa > Chordata > Actinopteri > Centrarchiformes > Centrarchidae > Lepomis > Lepomis gibbosus. The sequence goes on along the minus strand of JAPMOB010225749.1, from coordinate 19,094 downwards.
CTTAGATTAGATATAGTTTTTGCTTTTTCATCACTTTAAGAAAACAATTATCCCATTTTAGACTGAATCTTAAAGCATGAAAGGAGCCAACATTGTGCTGCATTCCTTTAGAAACTCTTTGATGGGTTGCATGAAGTAGTATGACAGGGGAGGCTGGTTTTGGCGTCAGCCTGAGTGAGGTCAAACCCTTGTCAGATCTGGTAGGTTTGGTTAAAAAACATTTTAACAACTACCACCACCAGTATGACAAAACAAGATGAGAGCTGGTGATGGCTTTAGATGAAAAGTTAATGAAGAACATTGCCGACCCTAAAGCTCTTTTTTCCATTACTGGTGGTGATAGTGAGACATTTCACACTTAAGTAAAAGTCAGACGATCACAGAAGTCATTAAAGTTCTTTCTCTTACATTGAATATATGTAAGAAAACTTCAATATATCAATAATTGTTGTTCTACGCGATGTGTCAGCTATCATAGCATGGAGGGAGCTAAATACAAAGAGTTTAGCAGTTTGGGGTATTTCACGCTTGCTGCACCAAGAAGCACTTCCAGAAGCAAAGTTAGGAAGCAATACAAAGGCAAGCCTGATGTTGCCTAACACATAAAATAATGACTTCCAGTCTCATTGCAGTCTCCTCCTCACAGTGAGGAATACAGCTTATTAGTTTTACACTGGTATCGGATTGATACTAGGCAATGGCCGATACCCAAAGCCCAGGTATTGGTATCAGTATCCTGTTTGTACTTACCTGCTAATGAGTGGCTAAACTATGGTTGCATTTCAAATTAAACAATACATTTTCAGTTAAAGTGCAATTAATTAACCTGTTATTGTCTACCACATTCATTTCAACATATTTCAGCATATACAGTATTGAACAAGCCCCCCACAATGGCTGGATGTACAGACACAATTACGATTTCTTCACTGTCTCAGCTCATCGCCTCCAAGCAATATCCTCTTTTGCGCTCACCTGCGTCACCCATTGAGCTGAAGATACTCTCAGTGACGGTCATAATGGTGTCTGTGGCCTGGTCATAGCGCCCAATAGGCTCTCCCCTTGACGTGTACTGACGAACATGCTGCAGGAGATCTCCAAGAGCCTGACTCACCACGCTGGCTGCTGCACTCACCTTTAACACAGTAGAGGCACATCATCAACATTAGTCCTGTGTTTCTTAAGCTGCATTATTCCCTGCTTCTTATTCCAACAGGCTGGGCAGCTGCACTCTGGACTCATTATCTTCATTGCTTCTTAAGCTGGGTGTCAGTACACAAACTAAATACCATAAATAAAAATACTCTGCTGTGGTTTAAATGAAAAGAGCTTCAGAATCAGTATTGTAGGAAACAAACCAGTCAACAAATTTGTTGCTATTATTAGTATGTTCGGAGTCAGACTTGTGTGATATACCTTGTTATCTGCTAACACAAAACTAAAAATGATACATGGAACAATTAGAGTTCAGTGCATCGTGGGTATGTTCATTAATCGAGCTGACCTGTTTGAGGAGCTCGCCATCCTCTGTGGCTGAGAGGCAAGCCTGGACACAGCTTTCCACCGAGCGATCCACCAGCTTTCCCGCTTCAATTAACTGCTCCTGGCAAACCGGTGAACTGATGGTGGGACTCACCACCTACAACAAGAAGGTTAAAAAAAAAAAAAGGAGAAAAACAATTCTATCCAATGTGAAAAAGCGAATAACAATGACATAATATGCAGAAAAAGTTATCAATGTTTCTCCAGTTGAAACGTCCAAATGGTGAAAAGGAAACATATTTTATGGAATTAACACACTGCTATAACAATCTTGCCATCATTAAATCACATTTCACAGAGAAAACAGAAAATAAGAGGGAATTTAAGGCTTGAAAAGGGATTCGGCAGATGGTTCTCATCCCGCTGCCATGCAGAGAGGGGTGAGGCTTTGTTTAGTAAATGCTACAATTCAGGTTGGGAGCCAGGAGGGCATTTAAACTAATTAGAGGCATGTGGGTTGTACAATTAAAGATGTGCAAATATGATGAGGACACGGGGTATTTAGCAGAGCCTTTGTGCATGCTGATATATTCACCCTCCAAAAATACTTTTTCTTAGCTGCACATAAATTGCAGGTTATTTAAATATTTGAAAGAAAGAAAAATCTCTATTCACCAAACCCCAATTCACAGCCTTCTTAAGCAAAACAGCTTTGACAATAGCTTTCCAAGTGATGTCCTTACATCACTGCAAGTGTAATATTCAAATCCAAAACAGATCTGACATAATAAAGTGAAAAACATTACACCACTAGAGCTTTCCAAGCATTTGCATATTATCCATTGAATTTACATTTTGGGAATTGAGTGCATATTAAACAAATATTGATATGATGCGAGTCATTCAGTGGTCTTATGTGTCATGTTTGGTAGTGTTGCTGAATGCCCAACACTCTTGGGGTTTTTCTGGACAGTTTTTTTTTTCCCCATTCATTCATTCATTTCAACATCCTACAAACATATTCTTGTACCTTGGCACATGCCACCAGCTGGGAGGTGGACAGGGCACACTGAGTGGCAGCAGCGATGACCCGGTTCTGAAGCACGGTGTCCTCTGCAACCTGGGCCACGTTCTTGGCCTTCAGCACCAACATGGCAGCGGCATTGGCCACTGCTTTAGCCAGGTTCATCAGGATGTCCTACAACAACGGGTGGCAAAGATGAAAAAAACAACAACAAACAGTTCATAGAAAGGGGACATCTAACTGCCACCTGATTAAGTTACAGGATGAAACAGGAAAAATCAATAGAGTTTGCGTATTTATAAATCATAAACGTACTTAACTAAGGGGCATATAATCTATCTTTTTTAAACACTGCACATCTGTACAACTCGTTACTGATTTACTGGAAAAACTGAAATGCACTCTAGTGCATGGTGATGTGCAGGCTGAGAAAAGTTTTGTTGATTTGATCTCTACATAACATGGGCAAACATCATATTACAATAATAGTCATGATTCAGCCAAGTATGAGCTACATCAGAGAAAAACACAAGCTTAACAGCTAGAGTAGCATTCAATTCAAACAAAAACATTCAGCTAAAATAAGGGTTGATGAATATTCCCGCTGTACTGCCCTGGTTACAATGTGTTTTTGATTAACCGAGTGGCAGTTCCTGAGGACTGAGTTTTCTTGGACTATTACAATGAGTCCGGTGACGTTGATAAATGGACGGGGTGTAGAGTTACCTGGAACCTCTCATCTGTCTCGCTCTCTCCAATTTGGCGCAGGAGGTCTCCACTGGCCTGGCCGATGCTGCCTGCTGCTGTCAGCACAGTTTGTCTGGGCTGCAGACACACACGCACACACACAAAAACAGAAAATCATCAGGACGTGAAACTGCATTTAGAAGCATGGATGGAAATTGCATCATATGGCAGCTTGAGATATAACTTTTAACCAGTACAGTGTTTTAAGAGTACTGAAATCTTACTGCACATTGATTGTTAGTTATTTAAACATATAGTGATATATTTTATTGCTACTCTAAGAAACAGCTGCATCTCTTTGTCTAACTAGTTTACAGGCTTTCTTTCCAACTACTTGCATGCATAATGCTCAAGTGTATAAAGCTCATGGTTGTCCCAAAGCTAGATAGGGCCTGTGTATTACGCAGATCAACAGCCAACAACTGTACAGCTCATTACCTTTGGAATGAGACTGCAACAACAAACTCTTAATAGACCTCAGTGAGCACATTACAGTCCTGCAACCCATGTAGATGTAGACCTGTCCTTTACAGTACTTTTAAGCAAGTTCCATTTCCATAAATGCACAAGATGCATGTCATTCAGCCTAGCCTCGGTCTTTATTCAAAGCAACCAGTACAATTCAGTTAGCTGAAGCTGGCCAGCAGCACAGGATATAATATAATTATGTATAGTTTGAAGGACCAGGTGAAATGCTGCAGTATTAAGAGATGATGCACTCACTGTCTCAGAGCAGAGCTGCTCTGTGGAAAATTTGATTCACTTTTTAGGTTGTCAATTTGGATGGTAAGATATGCGGACATCCAAATACACACACACAATCTGGCATTTCAAGTAACACAAATGGTGAAAAGTTTGCTTGCTGCATGGGCTAAAATCCAGAGTCAGGCTTCACTTTCACACGTTATTCTCCATTGTCTGTCTCTTTCAAAAAATCTACTACTGTTACTTCTGTCAGGAGATGCACTTACTTGAACAAACAGTGAGAAAAATATAAAATCGGTATGACGTTAGAAGGCACAATGTCGATATTTTACAATCACGGACCTGTTAAAGCAACACTGAACCAACGTGGTTTGGTATAAGTATAAATAATATCCATCCATCCATTAACTACACTGCATATCATGTATTGTACAGGGCAGTGTAAAATGTCGTAGGGCTTAAGATAATAATGGGGACTGGCAAGTTATAGCAGATATAACCTCCGTCATCTCAACCTGAACTAAACGTCACAGTCTGGCTGAGAGGTAGTTTGGACTTTTAGGGTGGGGCAGGAGCCACCGCTGTTAAGGAAAGGGGTGGGGTGGATTTATAAGACAAAACGAATGTCATTGTGAAACGTCTTGCAGCATATAATTGGTGTAAGCCAAAATTGTAAGTGAGATTAAAATTTGATTAACTGCACAGCCCTATGTTGATGTGCTGCACAGTTGTTTTTTAATATCATAATTTATATTTGGCCTTTGGGAGGGTATCAAGTCAGTTCAAGTCAAAAGGCTCAAGCCCAAGTAAGTCACGAGTCATTGGTGTTAAGCGGAGACATTTTATAGAGGAGAACTGCCACTCAAACACATCCTCAATCCAACTCTATGGGGAAGACCGTAACAGCAAATATGCCGGTTAATCCGCCCCTGCCGCTGGAAAGCTAATTGTCAGCTTTTAACAGCCAAAGCGGGAAACATATTTCAGCCAATCGCGTGGTTCCACTGATGTAAAGGTCTCTTCTACTTCTACTGCGCATGTGTGTTAGTAGTATAACCCATCAGGGGAAAAGCTTTTTAAACACAACTGCTGCAGGTTACATGTGGGGTGCCACAGTGTTCGGGCCATTAATATTTAACCTCTATATAAATAATATATGTGTATCACAAATTGTGGAAAACATTCTTTTTGCTGATGACACAAACCTACTATGCTGTGTTGAAAACTACTGGAAAGCTACTGGATACCATAGAAAAGGAAGTGAGTAGGATGAAGATTTGGTTTGATGAAAATAAACTAACACTGAATTTGAGTAAAACAGAATTTATAATATTTGGGAACCGATTAACCGACACAGATAAGAAAGTAATGATAAATGGTACAGAACTAGAACAAGTATCTGAAATGAAATTCCTCAGGGTAGTTATTGACAGCAAATTAAAGCTGAAAACCTCACATAAAGTATATTAAAACCAAAATATCCAAGTCAATAGCAATATTAAATAAAGCCTAAGACCTATAGAATCAGGCTTCTCTATATATGCTGTACTGCTACTTCATACTCACATAACATGACTTATTGTGTGGAAGTATGGGGGAACACTTACAAAACAAATACATACCCAATCTTCATCCTACAAAAAAGAGCTATAGGAACCGATTGTTCATTAAACTCAATATATTAAAATGTAAAGATTTGACTGATTACAAAACCATTCAAATTGTTTTTAGAGCACATGATAACCAATTGCCTTGAAATTTCCAAGTACGTGAAAAGCTGTACAATTTCAGAGGACTATAAATATGTTTAGTAAACCGTTAATTCAAACAAACAGTAAGTTCCACTGTAAAACAACCCAGGGTGTTATCATGTAAGAACAGTAATAACGATTTAAAGTTATGTAAAAACCTATTTCAAATGAAGTTTCTATTTTAATAAAGACTCCTTATCAGATATGAGCTTATTTTTGGGCATAGTCATCAAACTTTTTCAGGAAATTTTATTACATTTTACTGGTGATTCTATTCATGTAGTTTTTATGTCCCAGTGACCAGTGACAGTGCAGTTCTGGCTCTCACCCCATTCATTCAAATAGGACCCTGGTCTTGTTAGTCCTAAATAGCTGCCCAGAGGCGTTGCCACGATGGCTGCCAAGTAGCATGACTTGCCTATAAGGACTTTGTGTTAAGTCAGTGGTGCGTTGCAAGTCTTCTTCGATTTTGTCAAGTGAAGTCCAAGGTCATCATATTTGTGACTTGAGTCTGACTCCACACCTCTGGTACTATGACTACTTAAGGTTCCTTTGCTCACCTCTCCAGAAGCTGGCTCCACAGCCTTGAGTAGGTCAGACACAGCCCCTGCTAGTGTCCGGGCAGCCCTCATCAGGTCATTACCTCCACCAATCTCATCCTCCATAAGTGCAGCCAACAGCTTCACACCCTTTGACATTTCAGTCAGGTTTGAAGAGATGGTGGTGATGGCGCAGCCAACGGCGGTGTAGTCTGTGTCTGTCGGATCGCCTAAGTATGATGAGAAAAGACGGAATAATTATCAGATAAACAGAGTCCTGGAGAAGTGAATACAACAACGCTTATCTGAACCCAAAGCACACGGGAAATGTTCAGGAAACAGTACAGAAATTAGGGACAAACTGTTATCGGTCTAAAGCAGATAAAAGCAGATCAACCCTTTTCAACCAATGTCAACAAAGAATGGTTCAGATTGTTATTTTAATTAACAGCAGACCGATGGAAAGGTCCTGCTTTAAAGTCACTAACTGGCTAGATAATTTTAACTTTGCAGAAAATAGTACCCCTAACATTTACTTGTAAAACTGTGAGTACATGTTTTAACACTTTCACTTGTTTCATTAAGGAATCCCAAAAAAAAAGGCTCATAATAAAATCCCACATCTTCTATGCAACAATATATAATGTAGCCTTCCTCTATTATCAAGACATTGATATTAATGATTTTGTTGCCATTGAACTGCAGTAAATCCAAGTCATGGTAGCAGACAAACAGAGCACATTCTGCTGAGTCATGCTCATGCCACTGACCAGCTGTGAGGTTGACAACAGAGGCTGTTCCTGCAGTGATGGCATCAACCTGAGAGTGGATCTCGTGTTTTGACTCGTCCATCTTGTTCTGGATCCACACCTTGGAGGCCTAGGTACACAGACGTAGACCACACCAAAAGCCATTACTTTGCATGCTTATAATGCACTTAAAACAATGCATTAAATGCACCTAACTATAAACAGATGTACTTTATGTGCACTACACAGTACCATGTCCTGTCCCAGTGGCGGCAGGTTGTCGACCTCCCCTAGGTCAATCTGGGCCTTCTGCACAGCTTGCATACTGGTGTTGATGGTTCCCATGAGAGCCTGTTGTGCTGAACTCTGTGGATACAGGAAGATAAACAGATTCATGGAGTGCACTCCCAAAAAAAAGATCCTGGAGTCATTTTTGAATAAACCTTGCTGAAGGAAGATTACTGTCCCCCTGTGAAGCTAATGGTTAACATGTGTAAGAACCAACTACGAGGAGGGGCAAAAAGGTGACATATTTGATGATGATGATGATGATGATACATGTGTCCGGTGGTACCACCTAAAACAAATTCTTGGATGAGTGGCATACACATTTAGGATTTCATTAGTGAATGAAAAATACACACACACATCATACTGAGGGCCATTTTGCTGTCCTTACCAGTGGTGGCATGTGTCCACGGTGCATCTGGCCCATTGTGATCTGCTGTTGAGCAGATGGCATGGTGCCCATGCTGAGTGACTCTGTGCCAATGGAGCCGGAGCGAATAACCCCTGGCAGCGCCACCGAGCCATGCTCCACCCGGCCCACACGATTAAACTGCTGCTGAAGGATTGTGGACCTGCAGGTACACAAACAGGCAGCTAATACAGCTTTTCACCTCAAGCAGAGAAAAGCTCAGTTACTGTGTGATTGGCTGATAAAGCCTGAGAGCCGCAGAGAACAATTCAAATGGTGACATGGCAGTGACCAGGGCAGATAATGAGGGTTTTTCAAGCACACCCGCTAATTTTGGTTCGTACAGGCACAGTAGCCTTTATCACCAAGGAAGTGAGGTGAAATATATATCAGGGGGAGAGGTGATTAATCAAAATAGTTTGCCATTCCAATGTATAACTTCAGAGAAAACAGCATCTAAGGTTTGAAAAACTACAAAACAGAGCTGCAAACAACACCATTAAGTTAAAGCTAGCTGGTGACAGCTCCAGACAAATCTATTTTGGTGATCAAACATCTCAGTTATTCAGTTGTTTTATTTCTCTTAGATATAAAGGTACTAAATCAGACCAAATAATCACAAAAAACTAAAAACTAAACTAAAAACAGAGCAAATGTATACTCCAACACACATGCATGAACATGATGTACATACACCATCAGCCTAATAATTCAAAATACAGCTGTATTGTAGTTATATTCCACAGACAAGCCGAAACAGCGGCAAACAAATGAAGACAAGCACATAAAGAGGTCACTAAAAACAATCCTCAAAAGTATCTGTATCTGGTTCTGGCTATGTGTGTGTGAGTGTGTTTATGGGAGAGTTTTAACACCAGGCAGTGTGGTTGTGTTCATTTGTGACAGTGGGCCACTAACAAAAAGTAGACTGACACCGCAGTCTTCCCACTGTGTACTTCTGGAAGACAAAGCTTTGTTCTGTTTTTCCTCAGATAAGGTCTTCCAGAGTTTGGCTTGCTATGTGCTCGCAGTATTAAAGACTTTTGCCTTTGGCCCTGTGCACTGCGCATAAGCCGAGATACAGCAAAAGAGGGAAAAAATACAACAACAATTGCAGCAAATACTCTCTCAGTTGAAAGCAGGAAAGCAATATCAATTGAGGCTATGCAGGAAAAAGGGCTTTGTTACGCACCAAGAGTCCATTGTGGATAAATGAGGTAACACACATCTAATCAGGAAATGTTCAGATAGAGTCTTCGCGTGTCCACTGCAGTAACATTTCCTCACATAATGATTATCTCTCAGGATAAAGTCCAGCTAAGGAAGTGTTCATGTGGTGAAATGAGGTCCTGGAAGATGGATGTGTGAGATGTGGTTCGGGGCGGCAGTGAGAAGGAAATTGGAAAAAGGACCCAGTCTGATATTGTGTTTTTCTAGGATAATATGCAATAACTTTGTGTGCTGCTCATGGACAAACCACCGCCATACCACAGTTTATACTGGCCATTAGAGCACTACAGCGATCATAGGGGAACTACTGTAAGGATTCATTTATAGAACTATGTCCATTTTCTTGCCTTTGTAAAACTTTTTCTATTTAAGTATATTGTTTTCTATAGCATTTTTCTAAAGTTTTAAACTGTCCCCAACATTGACAAGAAGCTTGTCAATGTTGTCCTCTGGTTTCAGCAAGAGTCTACAGCCATACTAGCAGCTCTGAGAGGCTTATAACACAATGTTGGAATGGGAGAACACGAACGTTAGCATGCTTACAATCAAACTGCTTAAATGCTGATGTTTACCATCTCAGTTTAGTGAGTTAGCATTAGCACTAAACAAAGTACAGTTAAGGAGTTGATAGGAACCACATATCATGGTCATGAACCAAAAATGTGGGACAAACTGTTACTCACAACAAAAAAAATGTAAACAAATGTTATTACAATGCACAATCCTTACAAAGAGTTGTTGAGTCCAATAACTGACATAGCTTCCCACTGAGGCATGCTGCTTGCAGTTTTATTAGTTATTAGTTATTAGTTAATAATTTACATACTTTTTAGGTGACACGGATTCCTCAAGCATGGTTGACTCCTCGTCTCCTTCTAATCCAAATCGGTCCTTGCTTTGTTTCTGCAGGAGAGAGAAAAATACACCAAATATTAGTTTCAAAAAAGAACCCTGTGATTTTACAGAAGGTACCCCTGAGGGTCTTTGATAAATGTCAGATTTAGTGTCACATAAATAAAGAAAACCAACTAAGAGTAGGAAAGTGTTCTCAGATTCACACATTTAATTCTATTTTTAGGCTTTGGGTATGCCAGATGAAGGTCATTTAAATTAAAATGCCATACGAAACAAATGTGAAATAAACCAGCAGTGAGCAGAGAAGTGTGTGGGAGTTTGACTTGTAATTAAATTGAGCAGCCCTCGAGGTGTGCAGAGGTATCTTATCAGTAATTTGAAGGCATTAAGCTGGGAATTACATATTGGTAACTTTCTTTAACTGAGTAAAGAAAGAAAGGAGACCAAAATAGGAAGCACGCAGGGAATAAGTGAATGCTGGTAATTTAACACTTAAAGAGGTCATATAATGCTTTTTGGCTTTTTCACATTCCTTTATTGTTTTGTTTATCTTTTTTGTGCATTTGATAAGTTTGCAAAGGGAAAAAGCCCAAAGTCACCCCAAATGCAGTTACCATCTCCCACAGGAAACACTGCTCTCAACCCGCTCAATTGAAGTCCAGCCTTTACTTCAGTAGCCTATCTGCGTCACTGTGTAAGATGTGTCATAATGCCTGCCTAGCGCTAGGCAGGCACACCCTCAAAAACACTGGTGGAGAAACAAACTGAGATGCAGTACACACACTGTTACAAGACGTCCGCCTGCTGCCTCCCCTCACCCAAACCCTCCCTGGTGGCAGCCTTTGGTTTGTGCACACAACTGCTATGTTACGTTCATCCTCATATGATACACTGTTGGAAAACTAAAATCCTTGTGATTCGACCAATGCAACAATTTCAAGATACAATCACAACAGTAGGTACAATCAGTCCCTCTATCAGTCCACCCAATGCAATCAAAATTGATGCGACTTACCTATGAAGTCTCATTGTAACAAATATGGCCTTGTTACATTGTCAAAGTTCAAGATCCAATCCAGTAAAAATATTTAGTCAAAAACACATTCTATCAATAAATCCCCAGGAACTGCTGCTGCATCATCTCAAATTTTCCGGTAGACATGCCTAATATGTCATTATAACTGTAATAACTCTGCTTTAGATGTAAACACCAACAATATCTTGATTTCAAAATGGCTGCTGATCTCTAAATTTTGGATTGTAACCTAATTCGACCCAATAGGTGCTCACATGTCCTGTCCACAGCCTACAATAGCCAAAGAGAGCCAGCGCTGTAAGATATTGCCTTCCCCTATTATTTCTTGGGTATGCCGAGCCAATTGCAACCAACTGGGTCAGTGTCTGGCACTTTGTGTATATAATTAAAATTCTGAATATAACAAAGTTTATGATCTGTTGATGAGAAAAAAAAACATATCTGCGCAATGCTGCACAGTGTTGCAGCAGCAGCCCCTTGAGCTTTTTTTGACCAACAAAAAAACAAAAACAAAAACAAAAAAAACAACAACAACAAAACGCTTAGACATTAAAACCTCTGAAATATTTCAATTTAACTTAAACTTAAACATCTGCTGTGGCCCCACAGTGTTTTCCAGCTAACAGGTCCCAGCTATAGTTGTCTGAATGCGTGTGCGTGTGTTAGCACACGCATCAAGCAGAAATGAAAAACGTTTTACTTTTAGTGTGTTCAAACTTATATTACTCAATTCCAGTAGCACTGATTTTGATTGTTGGATTGCACACTTCCGAGTGTTATCCGTCAGAGAAGCCCAAACCATACTGCATTCAATTTCCTTTTGGTATGCCTCGGACAGGGTGTTTTAGGCGTATTTTAAGTACTGCACATCTGCACTCCCAAAAAAAAGATCAAATAGAAGTGAGATGCTCCATAACTAAAACAGAGCGGTCAACACACACAGGGTGAAAACAGTCGCAGTTAATTATGATTAAGTTAATCATTAACATTAAGTGATTCCTCTAAGCAGCATGAATTCTTACACTGTACCTATGCTGCATGGGCCCAGCTTCCTGTTCTTTAACTGCAGCTGCAGCTGCATGAGACAGCTGCCCGAATACACCAAGCATCAACAGATCTGAGACTTGATCTGTCACAGGATGATATTGATTCATTATGATTCATCTGTGTCTCCAGAGATTAATGACTCACCTTTTTGAGGATGATGTCGATGTAACCAGCAATGAGCTGAGAAATCTGTTCCCCTTCAGTGGTCTGTACCGAGTAGTAGCTCTCCTGGTACTCCCCAAAGTCCTACACACATGCACGCACACACACACACAGTCCCATCTTAAACACGCATTTTATACTGTACTGTGAGGAAAGTAACCACTGTAGTGCTTGTACTGTACACAGGTTGAGGATTTACAATTAATGTGAATTTCTGATGAATACTACATATTGCGTTGGAGTAATCTGACTCTCTGGATGCTGCAGTGGTTTGATGTCACACCAACAGGCTTCCCGGAGTAGATTTTATGTAGGACATGGGGCAGAAGAAATAAATCTGGGGGATGTTTTTTGTAAAAAGTAAAAAGCAAGAGATGGAGAGATGTGTACACCATCTTCTGGAAAACTAGGACTATGAATCAAACCTTTGTATCCATTTTGAATCTCAGTGTCACAGAAACACACCGCCTAAACCACAAAGCACTCTGAATTAACAAGAAAGAGAGTTTGTTCATCTAATAGAGACAGTGCTTCTACCAGATCTGCAAGATTAAATCCATGTTGCTCGTGAACACTGGGCGCTGACACAAAGGAGGGATATTGACAGGGAAGACAAAAGACTCTGTTCAATAACTGAGGTACACAGGGGAATGAAGGATATGCAAACTGAGCGCTAGAGTGCTACAGTTTTATGGCCACTGCAGGAACAGTTGGGTTCACTGTGAGCCTGGCGTTATTATTTACTACTAGAGGTGTAGCGCTCAGCATGGACAGAATGAATAAAAGATTTTTTAAAAATAAGTGAAAGAACAAAGCAAACAGTACCCAAATCATTGTGAATTCATGTGAAAAAATATTCTTAACCGGTACTTCTGTGATAAATCCCGGTGTAAGACTGCATCAGTGTCCAATCAGATGTTGTGGGTTTTGTTTTCTGTATACGTGTCTTACCAGGGTGAAGCTCTTGGGTGATGCCGCCCACCTCTTCACGGTGGTAAGTGGCCACTCCTGAACCACATCTTTGGTCCTCTCATCCACTCTCATCACAGACTCTTTGGTGATCCCCAGGAGCCGCGGCACCAGCTTGTTCTTACTCTTCATCTTTTCCTGCAAAAAACAAACTTTATTTAATCCTTCCAAACTTTACAAAACACTGCATTCAACCACACCCAGCACATCCTCTGTCTGAGACTAAACTGGTATTAACTGCAGACACTGAACAGGTATCATTTGCCAGTCTTATCCATACTGGACTAAGGTGGTTTTGGCTACACTTTTCAGTCAATGACGTCAGAGCAGAGAGATTTTTAATGGATGACTTTGACAAAGCATTGTGTGCACATGTACGAAAGGGAGTTGCTTTTGACTGTCAGCTGGAAGACATCTGCCCTCTTTGCTGTATTTTTGTGAAGTCATTTAAAAAAAACCCTTTTCTGAATTAAATTTAGCAAAAAAGCAATCAAACACTTTGCTTCATTTAGTAAAGTATACCTTATTCTTTTTCCTAATTAAAAAAAAAAACCCACTATACCTGGACCTGCAGTGATTTAATGTGTTATTTATTACCATTATTGTTTCAAACACTCACTTACAATGTGTGCCATGTACATCGCACAGCAGGAACACTTCTCATAACACTGCATATTTCTTTTTCTGACATCTTATTCTGTTGGTATCAGTACTAGTATTGGTGCAATTACCGCACACAAAACACTGCCTGCAGTAGTAGTAGGAGCATCAAAACCCACCATACTGCCTAGTTTCAGCTAAAGCTTTGTGCGTTTTAATGTCACTTTGTCTCATCTTGTCTGTATCTACGACTGCAACGTGTAGTTTCTCTACTTTTCTTTGTGTTGACATGTTACTCTCATGGACCACACTGTATAAATAAAAGGCAGAATGAATAAATGAAAAAGATGAACCACCAACAGGACACCAACCAATTTTATTCCCTTCAGCGAACAATTCTGCACACATTGGTTTTCTTACTCCCTTGCCTACTGAGTGTATTACTTAAATAAAAGGCATTTAGCGAGAAAGCACAGATTAACAGTTCAAGCAACACAACTCCAATTCATAGGCCTAGCAGCTTGAACCTCTAATTTAGCTGTCACACTGATCTGCCAAGATTGGTATTCATCAGTCTAACCAGTAAAAAAGACAGAAGTCTTCCCAGTTAGTAATTAAAGCGTTATGTCTTAATCATGTCTTTATCTTCCTGTCAAAAACTCTCAACTTCCCTCTTGTATTCACTGAGCCTCTAATGTCATACTCTGAGCCCACAGAGCTTCTTTTTCTTTCCCTCGCATTATAGCTGCACACGGTGGGCAGATGGACAGACAGTTGATGGGCTGTGACGTGAGGGCAAAGAGGTGAGTTGTGCAAAAGTCCTGGAGGGCCTGTAAACTCTCTGGGGCCTCCAGGGGTTATGGGTTTTGGCTGATTTTTCCCCTTCCAGAGTTATTTTTAAGATGTTTCTGCTCCAATGGATTACATTTAAGGATGATGGAAACGACAAAAAGGTGAGCAGATAAGACATCAAGTTGATCACGGAGAACACAGATCTAAGATCAGGAGGTGGAATGTGGTCTAAGAGGTGCGTGTATTACGCTTAAAGGAATAAAAGGGAAAGCACAGTGTGGACTAGCAAGACATTGGAATGCGTGAGCTACTGCAAGTGAAGATTAGATGAGGTGAGCGCCAATCTAATAGATGTTTTTTTATACTTCACCTCTGCCTTTGTCCTCTGGTGCTGAAAGCTACTGATGAAAAGCCAGGAACTGTCTGGCAGAGAGTCCATAACATGTGACTTTTATTCAAGCAATTACCAGAAATGATCTCATTTTCCCCACAAGAGCTCAGCAATGAAGTCGGTAAAAAGGTGACAACTGGACCGCAATTTATTACTGCAGGCAGGGAAGTTTCCCATGCTTTTATGCAAGATGTCCTCTTGGTAACAAATGAGTTATCTGTCACTCTTGTCACAGTGGTTACACTGGGGCTACAGTTGGAAATCAGCAAATTGCTCTTTCAGCAGGCATCTGCAGGCAGTTGGACCTATTTGAGTTAGTTAGTGTCCCAGGTTTGCCTGTGCTATGTCTCCCAGTCTTCCTCATTCACTCCACTTCCTCCTCATTTGCTCTGAAATAATCTTTAGTGCCACACTCACAGCTGCACAGACACATTTGGTATGTCTGTGCGATGCGAGAACTTCCTGCAGACAAGGTGCTGTCGGTCTGCATTTATATATGTGTTGGTGAATAAATGTGGCAGAGAGAGAGATGTAAGAAATGTATGCTGGGAATCACATGACATGCAAACTCTCCTCTTCCCTTGAACACTTATACGAAGAGAGAAAATGCTTCTGTAAACTAATAAATTGGTGGAAGTAGGCTTGTAAATGGTGTTCCCAACCCAGTTTAATGTGAAAGGGGTTGAAAAGTGTTAGGTATGCAAATAATGAAAATAATTTCACCTCATTTAAGAAAAGCAGAATTTAGAAAATCATCATAAAAGCATGATGTATATAACAACAGAGAGACACTAAACGTTTATTTCAACGATGAATAAAAAAAACTTGCTGTGGGCTGGAATTTTGCATCAGAGCAACATTTAAGCTTTAAGAGAGCAGCTTCACCACAGGTGCAAGAACAACAACAAAAAGACGTATTATAACTATTATATCTAAAATGCATTCAGTCTTTTTCTAGCATTAATGTCAGCCCGTTTTGTTTGTACTGGCTCCCAAAAAATGTCCCACCTGCTAGGTACCCCTTTATCCAGTTAACACCAAGCCTGGAGAACAGATTTCACACTCAAGACATAAAAGGCTTCAACTGAATTTCAACTAATTCCAAAATCTGCTTCCCCCTTTTTTAAATAATTCAATTCAAATAAAGAGGAGAAAATAACTTCAGGCTCGATTTTTCACTTTGATCTTTTCATTGAACGAAATGGTGCTGTGGTACTTTACTGAAATGCTGTATTTTTGTGACGTCACAAAGATATTGTTGCATGCTTTACGTCTTTACCTTGACCAGGAAGAAGGACACGCCATATGTCCGCAGAGACCGAGCCAGTTTCACATATTTCACTTTTGCTTCGATCTCGGTCATTTCTCCACAGTTTCTGTGTTCCTGCGGGTTGGATCATACATGTATTCAGCATCTGAACATATGATGCACAATCGTCAAAATAGCTGAATGTAAAGCACTGCAAAAATGCGTGCAAAAAGGACAATGTGACCACACCTGGAATATTTTCTTCTCAGCTCCCCTCTGCTTTATGTATTCTTTGGGTAGAAACTCCTTCAGGCTAAAAAAAGAAATAAAACAGGCTGAGATTCATACAAAAAGCATGAACTCCGTTTTATTCACGCAACAGCCTTTAAAGCTTAATAGAACAATCAATCTTCCCCCACTCCCAAAATACAAATACAAAAGTGTCTATCTGTACTTTCGTAAAAAGTTTATTTATATGACTTTTAGTCAACTTTATTTAAATAAAATTAATTCTTCACGTAATATATGGTATATAAAAGTTCTCTTTAAAATGCCAAATTATTCCATATGGATCGACACTCTTCAAGTTCTACCAGTGAGAAATCTTCTTGTGGGATTGATGCTTACTCTAAGAATCCGGGTTTGTGTTTATGCTCTATGTGTGGTCCAAACTGGATCTGGGCCTGAATGCCTCCAAACTCACAGGCCTTGTCAAAAGACACAGGGTGGGAACCGTTCAGGATGTCATCTCGAGCCTATTAAGACAAAATAAAAGCATTATGTAGGGCGTGCTGTCAATGCCAGTCAACATGTCAGATTTAGCTTGTGGCGCAAAAATTGCTCTGCTCCTGAGACCAGCAACTTGCTTGCTTCAAAAGTGACCAACTGGTTTTATTAGAAAGTGAACTATGAAAACCAAACATGAAGTGGGAGGCAGATATACTTAAGTTTGTGCGTCAGACCTGTACGTAAAGTAGATTGAGTTGGACTGGGTCTCGGGAGTCCACATTCTGGTCGGAGTAGAAGAACTTGCGTCTGAGCAGAAGGGTCTCGTTCTCGTCCACCCCCTGCTCTCTGAACGTTCTGCTGTGGTCCAGCCAGTTCACTGAAAAATGCAGCCACAGGGATCAGATTATAAAATACCTGTTTTTTTTCTAGTTTTTTTTAACAATAATCCAATCTATGTGGTTACAGAGAAAGAACAGGATTTAAAAGCAATGACAGACAAAAATAAATCCTTGTCAGTTTGGGTGTAAGTAATCTGTATGGTTTTAAGAATTACCCTAGCTAGACATACATGAGGAACAAGTCCAAGCCATTTCCATTAGTCCTCCACTCATTGCCTTAAACTAACGGGTGGCAGTGATAAAGGGTCAATACCACAGGTAGCTGTGAAAATGGGCTATTAAATAACCACTATGTGATGATTTTTTTATGTTGAAAGGGTATCACACTTTTGTTAAGAGAGAATAATCCAAGACCCGTTAGGGCAGGCCAACAGGTGTTTAGAATTTCCACTGCACTCACGGTCATCATCTGTGTGTAGTTTGGCTTTCAGCTTCTCCATTTTTCTCTCATCCCGCAGCAGTGTCCTGTCTTTCTTCAGCGTACCCATCCCATCCTCCTTCTTCTCCTCCACAGTCTCCTGGATCAGAGAGTACTCCTCATAGTTTGTGATGCCTGAAATCAAATGGGTGAGGACAAAATATGCCTCAGGAATCAGCTACAAAAGCTTGTGTACACCAACAAAAGCAATTAAAATTGTTAATTTAATTTTCAAAGTTTTTTAACACTGTGTGACACTGAAATACATGCATATGCTTTTAAGTACATGATAAAGGGCAAGTGATAGTTTAAAACATTGAAACCTGTACACATTATTAAAATAAAGACCAACACAAGGACAGTACACCAGAGGTTACAGACAAAATATAGAAATATAATTCTATTCTACTTTTACACATTGTACTGGCTTATATCTTAAACTGTCAAAAAACAACTTAAGCATGGAGAAAAGGACTAGTAAAACTAACAATGTACCTATTCTACTGCATATAGTCACTAGCAGCTCTCCCACTGTTTTGGAGTCGTCCACCATGATGGTTTTAACGGCCCCATCCAACATTTTGATTTTCTGGGGCTTTTGCTTCTTCTTGTATTCAAGGATATCCTGCTCAAAGACAAACGGTAGAGAGAAGAGAACAGAGAACAAAAAAGGAGAGTCAAAAGGAGGAGAGAGAAATGTAGGAATTGAATGTATGGGAGAGAGAGAGAGAGAAACCTGCTGAGAAAATGATCAAATGCATCCAGGTTGCGTGGAGAGAGCGGAGAATACAGGCCAGAAAACCTTATTTAACGGCTGCCTATCACAGCCGGCTGCTCTCTTCCAAACACAACAATGAGGAGAGATTTGGTTCAGAATAATTGGTCACAGTCACGCTTTCTACCTGGGTTGCCTTTGGTGAATTTGAAGAGGAGAAACCATTTAGCACTGTAAAATCAAACCCCCATATGTACTGAGAGGGAGCGCTACACGACAAACCAGAGTCGGCTGGGCCTTCGGCAGCAGGGATCAGAGACTGGCAATGGATCTACAGATGGCCGGAGCAATTCTTTAAAGTCACACTGAAAAGCTTCCTTTGATGTTCTCGTTTTTCTTGATATTCAATTTTATCCCATGCTTTCTTATTCTGCTTTACTCTTTTCAGACTCCTGTGTTTGAATTAGGCAGAAATGATATTGCACAATGTCTTTATTCCCAGTTGTTTTTAGTGTGTAATTAATTTAAAGTATTTTTAAATTAATTAAATTGTTGATGTTTTCTCCACCATGCCAATAAACCATTTAAATATAAATCATTACACTGTAATGCACCTTGATCGGTATTTGGAGTTTGGGGGTTACGAAAATAACAACTATTGCTCACTCTAACCTTTGCCACACACAGCTCAGGGCACACACTCACTTCAAGGTAATGGTCAGTTTGTTTAAGTGAGTGTGTGTGTGTGTGTGTGTGTGTGTGTGTGTGTGTGTGTGTGTGTGTGTGTGTGTGTGTGTGTGTGTGTGTGT
>JAPMOB010225748.1:0-14021 GCA_029875015.1 Lepomis gibbosus | reverse complement strand
CAACGACTTCCAACAATTCAGGGAAACCTATAGTGTTGTCTGAACATCAGTGTACATATACAAACATTTCCTCCACCAGTGCAACCCTCTGTTGTTCAGGCAAAGGAACACTTCAAACAGATGCAGAGCAAATAAACAGAGTCAGCTGGGGGAAGGGGACACATGGTGAAGGAAGTAAAGCCCTTTCCTGATTAACAGTTTGCTGTCACATGCATTATGATAATACTTAAAGAGGCTAACATTTCAATAGTGCATGGGTGGCTGTTGAGGTGGGTGGGGTTGATAATTATGGCAAATATGGCACAACATGCAATTAGCTCTCTTATATGCATCGTTTGTTATTTTTGCAGTGTTCTGTGTCGCACGCTAATTACCCACAACCACTGTAGACATGTGACAAATACTTGCTGCACAAACACCGAGTGTGCTGAGGCCCTTTCATCATTATTTCCAAAGCTGTGGCAGGCATGGGTTACATGTTCATGTTGATTTATCGGAAAGTTATTGCAGATAATGATAAGAGTTTCTTTGTAGAAATCAACAGAACATTATGAATATATTCAATGCTCTGCTCTAATTTTACTGTTTCTTCAATGTGGACAAACTTAGAAATCATCTCTATGTATAGCTTGATACTTAATCAATTTAGCTCACCCACTGTTTGTCTTCTTTAGCAATGAAGCAGGCTTAGCTGTACAGCAGCAGATGCTATTGATTTTTTTAAAGAGTGGGGGTGGGGAGGCACAGAGGAGGTTAGGCTAATGATGGAAATTTTCAGAATGACTCCATGCTTTTACTGTGTTAATGGTGGCTTCAGTATGATGAACTGGACATGGTGTAACCTTCAGAAAAGAAGAAGAGGCATTGAGACAGAGCTTCAGGCAGCATCAGCACTGATGAGTTGGATATGCAAGCAGGGTTATAATTGGTGCTGGATATTCCAGTCTTGTCTGTGTCTAAGCTGGGTGTGACAGGAGCACTGATATTTATTTCACAGTGCTAATAGGATGCATTGTTGTCTCTGTTTGCTTTAATGTGTAAATGTTGATGTAGTTTGCGACAAGAGATGGGAATACAAGACACTGGCCCAAAATCAGGAAGGCTGCATGTGGTTAACCGACATTGTTTTCTTTTCTTTTTTTCCTTTCGAAACGTATTTCGAAATATTTTTGATACATGCGAAATACTCCCAAAAACTGTTTAACAGCTACTGATGATATTACAGAAAATTACTATTACTAGTAAATACTAGTGAATATACAAAGGACTAATGCTAGAGTCCCCATTTTGCCTCAAAGCTTAAAAATTAAGTGGGATGAAACAGTAGCCTCAACAATGCAGCCACAAATGTGTGTTTGGGTAAGAGGTGTGCCTGTAATCACAAATGTCATATTTGTGCTTTAGCTGAATCTAAATGGATACCTTAACGCAATTCATGCCTGTCGCAAAATAATTTCTGCTAGTCTATACTGTAAATTACAAACTGATCTGATATAATTAACAATGAAGAGTGTTCAAGGAAAGAGTGTTACTCACATTGGCAGTATGGCTCTAATGCAACATTTGTATAAATTAAACATTTTCACAACTATTGGACATCTGTGAGATGAACTGGCATGAAATTTGGTACCTCCCAAGAGGCTGAATGCTAATGACTTGATGCAGATGATGCAGATTAAGTATTCTTAATATGTATAGTGTTGTGGGGCTCACTGAAAAGTTATTGCAGAGAGAAAGGAGCCATCATCAGGGCTTTAGCCTACAGAGCTGCATGTAAAGTGGGTCAACTATGCTCCTAGAGAGCTTAACAAGCTGCTGGAGGAATAAGGCAGCACACTTGATAATTAGCAAGAGGAAGGCATGTTTGGGTGGGTGGGGGTTGCGGGGTACAGGAAGAGGCAGAGTACAGATGAGAGAATGTGTGGGTGTCAGGCTGGGCTAGCAAGATTTTTTCAGATTTTAAAATCAGACTACTTTCATTCTTGCTATTTTATTTTTCTCTACAATTGTGCTAATATGTATTAAATGTTTGCTGACATTTCTTCAGTACTATTTTTGGATTGTGTTTGTGTGTTAATATTCTATTTTACATGTCCTTGTTAGACTATGCTGATTTTGTTTCTTACACAAATCTGATGTCCCTTAAGGCATCAATGTAATTTCATGTCCACCTTCTGTGATGGTTCACTGGCCGCAGTGTCATCTATAAAAAAATCTGTAGTACAAGTACAGAATTTAAAAACTCACAATTTCAGCATTTCTCTGTGGACTTTTTTTTTTCCGTTGTAGTCACAAGGTGTGGTGAATGTGGTATTGCTTCACATTTGTTTTGAAATAATTAGACCATGAAAAGAAGGTGGAAGATTTCACAGAAGCAAAGTGTTGCTCGCTGGTTTTGACCTTTTCAGGCAGCACTGCTGTTTAATGTGTGTGTGTGGAGTCACTGCAGAAGAGAAAGAAATGAATTGAGAGGAAATGGTTTTCTATGGTAATTCTTCTTTTATTCTAAGTATAAGTATATTCCTTCATTTAAATTCGCTGGTTTTCCCCTAATTTTTGGCTTTTAGTCAATGAATGACAACAGTAGAGCACACATTTCTGCTTTAAAAAAAAAGATCCAAGACGTTAATTAAGAAGAATGATTATAATTACAGTTTGTCTGAGGCCATGCAGTGGTGTCTAGATGCTAGTGGCAAAACTAAACCACAATAAACAGCAAGACTTTTGTCATGGGAGTTTTAGTGATAACCTGTCCTATACAGCAAGATGTTTGTGCAAATACAACACTTAAACATTTCAAATCACTGACTGAAAGAAAAATGACACATAAATGTCTAGTTTACAAATCAATTACATGAACTGATTCTTTTTCCTGTTGAAAATCTCAGGTTGTTTGGGCTATATTGGTTCCCAGCCATCAGTAATCAGGCTATTTCCACAGCTGAGGGAGAAAGATGAAGTCGTAACACCACTGTAAGCAGGGGGGCTCAGCTGGAGTTGATGTGTGTGTGTGTGTGTGTGTGTGTGTCTTTTGTGTCTGTGTAGATATATGTGTCTTTTCCTGAAAGCTCAGGTGCTCTCAGGCGAAGTGTAGAGAGGGTTATGTGAGGCAGAGAGAGAAAGAGTGAGATACAGACTTAAGAGCTCATACAGCGAGAGGAAGAGGCCACTGTTACTTCCATCCTTACTCGTATAAGCTTAAGAGACCACACTGCCTGTTTCTTCTGAGGCAATTCAAGTGTCACATACTCCATCTCATATCTTTCTGTAAGGCATATTTGCCTCCAATATCCTCAAGCAATATACATAACATTTGTTGCTACTGATACTGCTCTTAAATTCCAACCAAGCATCCAGTGTATGTGTATGAAACAAAGTTTAATCAACAATTCATTGATTAATAAATCGTTTAAGTCAAAAAATTGGTAGTTCCAGGTTAATAATTGTTGAATTTGCTGTTTTGGAATGTCAGACATTTTATGAAGTCACCTTAGGCTCTAGAATATTCTGAGGACCATTCTTTATTGTTTTCTAATATTTTATAGACCAAACAAATAATCAACAAATTAATCTGCAGATTAATCAATAGCAAAAATAAGTGTTAGCCCTAGTATATAAGAAGTAATTAGAGGCTAATTAATAAAAAGTCAAGCACATAATAGCTGGTCATCCTATATTTGTTGTACTTTTTATTAATTTTATTTTTGTGTTTTCAAGGGCAAGGTCTTTCACCATATTGGACACATCGTTCTAAAAACAGGACTATATGGTATTCTATCTTTTATTTTTCTCATTTCTGTGTCTGTTTGCTGAGGCTCCAGTACCCAACCCCTATAGGCAGCAAGCAATCTCTTGAAAAGGCTTTTCAAATGGTGTGCTACTCAAACACACCGATTTCACATTCAAATCTCTGCTGGGAAAAAAAGGCTATACTAAGTGGCCAGTGGCTGCTGTTAATGAATTCAGTAAAAATGACAGTCTTTCTTCTTTTTGAACTATCACTTCTGGGTTTGTATTTTTCTCTTTTGTTGCTTGGTGTATCAAAAATAGCTAAAGGAGAATAATATGTTTGACACCTGGCTAACTCTTGGTTAATGAACCAGACCTGAGGGTCAGGCACATTTTCTGAGTCTGATCAGCTGTTTTGGACTTGTTATGGTTCGAATCCTGCCGAGCCAAACAGTCTTTGACCTTTGCACCAAGTGTCTAATGTGCTTTTGGCAGTGTTTTGAATAAACTGTAAGTGTTTTGTTATGCTACTGGAAAACACAACAAAGCGCAAACATGACTAAAACAACATACAACCAAATCAATCTTTTTTTAATTTGCTTTAAATAAAAAGCTGAATAGAAAATAAATCAGTAGACTACATACAGTATGTGTTATGTTTTTGTACATATTCCTAACCAGTCTTGAACATTTTTAATTACATCCTAAATTAAGACTGAAAGCTACAAAAATATAATGAAAATGATAATCTGACAGATTTTTTCACTTAATACATAGAGCATTTGGGATACATTCCATTACCATATCTTAGAGCCCAATGCATCATCATCAAACGTCTTCTTTTGTCTAACCAACAGTTCAAAACCCAAAAATATGGATTAACCATAATATAAGACCAAGAAAAGTAATTCATTCTAACATTTTTGAACCTGGAACCTTCATTTTGGCAGTCTTATTTAAATATATTTTTCAAACTAGTTGCCAATTAATTTTCTCCCAATGTAAAAATAATATTCTTAGTAAATAAATGAGTTCCCAGCATTGACCTATTGTTATACAGTTCAATACACTTAAATTTCATGGATGTGGATGTGTTGAGTTTATAGGTGTGATTTTCTGTTGAGGCTCCTCTAGTCCCTTAACAATTTGCTGCTTTCTACAGTTCTACAAGCTTTTCCATCCCCATATTATTTTTGGGCATCATCCAAGAAGAATTACGGCTATGAAAAAGAAATACTCTCTTTACATAGTGGTGTGCATTCTTTGTCGTTTATCTAGCAACCACAAATAGTAAAGTATACTCTCATAATCTACATTTCACATCTGACAGGTTTGTGTGTTGTTTACTCAGTGCATATGGCACACAAGGGTAACCTCAGCACTTCCAGCTCACAGCCTTCATGAACACACCATCCCCGGAGCACAATAGTGACAGCTACAACCACCAACTCTTCTTACAGAGTGACATAACTCTACGGCATATTTATATTTTAGGTCTTAATGTATTTGTGCACCTTCAAATCAGTGAAACATATAATTCCATTGTCTTATTGCCTGTTTTTTTATTTTGTTATTCTTTAACATAAGCTTAATCCCTCTCATCACACACAATCTCCACACAACCCACTGGCTACTGCTAAAACAAACATACACTCTTACCCGCTCTACCCCTTTTTTCTCTGTCTCCCACCTCCCTTGATAGATGTTCTAGTTCACCCAACTCAAACAACCTATTCACTCCATCCACTTCATTCCATCTTTCCCTTTAAGCTCTGGGCTGCAAACAAAGAAATGGGAACAAGGTGGGATGAGACAGTTTGATCAGATCAACAGAAAGAAGACGTTTCACTCTGCCAAGATCGAGCTCTACAAGGTGTAGGACTGTTTCTCTACTAAATGATGAATATCAAGTGTTGATAATCAAAATAGACACAAGAGAGTAAAAAAGACAAACTAGACAATACTCTGAATAAATTAAAAAATAATAAAACACCAGGGATGGTCAACCAGCTGGGTGCAACAAGGGCTGAAATGATGTGATACCGTACCGGTACTCTTCAATTCCTTTAATTGGACACTTGAGAAAACATGTCTTTGACTTTCATCGACATAAGTGATAATTAATTGATTGTTTTGGCAAATCATGATTCTAAGTCAGAACAATGGTTCAAAGAGTAAAGTTAAGTCTATTTTTATGCATGTATTTACCTTTCAAATAGACAAGGCTAGCATAAAACCAACTGTACACAGAATAGTTTGAAATCATTGACCTTGAAAAAATCCATCTGTAAAACATTAAAAGAAATACCCCTTGCACTCATCTGAGAGCTGGTATGTGAAGTCTATTGCTATTGTTAGACTTGTACATTTTCTAGCCTGCAAGCATACACAGCCCGCTCTGTAGTAGAAGTCACTTACAGTTGCTCAATAATCCGGTTACTTGCCTTTGCTATAGGCGTGAGTGTAATTTCAATCCCATAGACATGGAGTAGGGAGATAAGTGGGGAACTGTCTATTGAAAGCTGCCTGATGGTGACATAGGTTGAAATGGACCAGTGGTTCTTAGTGTGTTGCCTTAATCAAGAATCATCTCGTCAAGTGATGGGAAAAGGAAACGTGAGAGCAAGATTGACGGTGCTTGGGGGCCCGAGTGCTGCTCTTCCACGTGTTCTGCCTTTTGCGTTCCCTTGGCATTTGGATGGTCATTTTGTGGGTGTCTGTTGGTTGTTTTTACAAA
This sequence comes from Lepomis gibbosus, assembly GCA_029875015.1. Taxonomy (NCBI): domain Eukaryota; kingdom Metazoa; phylum Chordata; class Actinopteri; order Centrarchiformes; family Centrarchidae; genus Lepomis; species Lepomis gibbosus. Next base: position 7,555 of record JAPMOB010225748.1, on the reverse strand, counting down.
AAAATTTTTTTATTTATTTCTCACGTCCCTATTGGCTACTTGGGTTCTTGCCTGCCTGTTGCTGGGGTCGGTGCTGCACGGCTGTGGCATCCCAATCTCACTAACAACTACATTCTGTAACAGGCACACACACACACACAAACACACAATTGGTTGAATTATTCTTGATGTTTTTCTTTCAGTTACTTATTTAAATTAATTGTTATTTTTCCAGCTCTCTGTGCTGTGTTGCTTATTTATTGTGCTTGACTGTTTCTTGTTTTAGTTTTCTTCCTATGTCAGCTGTGCAATGTTGTTTGTGCCCCCCATTCCCATGTCTGGTCCGGTGACCAATCAATACATAATTAAATAAATAATAAAACAGACAAAGGAGTATATTAATACTCTCTTGTTAAAGTAAAATCTGTCTGGCACAATACGGTATCCAGCTCATCATACTCTATACCAGGCTGCTGAGCAGGACAGGTTTAAAAAATAAAATAAAATCAGATCGACGGTACAGCTTACACTTTATATTCCTCAAGAAATGTCAGGGTGGAAATACTTCAAATGTTCTGTTATACTAATGCTGCTTTTCAGAAATCAACACTGAGGTTTATCATTTTGATTTATAATAATTATACAATTTCTGTTTGCAACTTTTAAATCAGAGGTAGAGAGGAGATTCTGTTACCTCACTCGTTTTGGTGATTTATTTATTTTTTGCTCATTTAACAGTGCTCAAGGGGATCTAGTAAATTTATAAACTGACACTGCATGTGCAATGATGTAGCCACTCTCCATGAGAATTGTCCGTATGCCACAGTGAGCCATGTTACCATATCACCATCTTTCCAGGCAGCCTCTTTTCCCTACAAACCATTACTTGCTGCCTTGCCTCATTAGCATTGCAAATAAGACCTAAAGCAAGAACAGTGATGGCAGCAGCAGAGGAAATAGGACAGAATTAACAAATTATGTAAGAAGCGTGGACAGAACAGAGGGAGAAGAGTGTAGCAACGAGGAGGTGGGTGATGAGGAGGAGGTGGCAAGAGCATATTACAAATCTGATAATACCTTAAACTTGACATTCTTAGATGACATCAATTGCTATTGGAGCTATACCTCACTTTTCAGGAGATTGCGCACAATTTCTGTACAGTATCCTCTTCCAAGTTCCAATGTTCTCTGGCAGTGTTGGAGTAATCAGGCTGGAGCCACAGACACAGCTTCAAAATTATTTCAACATAATTTAACACATTTTTCCGGTCAAAATAATAATGAAGTAATTCAGTGTTTCCCACAGGATTTTAAGAGACCATGGTGGGTGGGCCTTGGACCCTTTTAGGGGGTCCAGGGACATGCCCCCCTGGAAAAAACTTTGAAAGTTAAATGCATTAATTTGGTGCAAAATTAAGAGGCTATCTATGAATAACTTTGCCCTCATGGAAACAATGTTTCGCTATAGTAAACTATTTAATCATAAACCCATTGTATAGCTGTAAATGGTGATGAAACAGCAGCAAAAGTCAACAAATTTATTTAATGTTTTTAACAACCCTGAAAATAGAATAAGTAATTTTATTGTTGTTTTTATTAATTTTTAATGGAGACATGTAATATGTTTTATACTTTCTGTGAATATAATCGAATTAATCTTATTTCCATACTGTATAGACACCTAATTTTGAAAATGGAGCGTTGTCACATTCATCAAGTCTGACCCAGTTTAATAAATTATGTTGTATGTGGTTCTCGTGTCGCATACCTTGAAGACTTTACAGCCTCTCTTCAGGTAGGACTCTCATACAGCAACACTTGTCTTTATAAAGACAGAAAATAAAAGGATAAAGTTGCTAACCTGCCTGTCAGCTCGCACTGGTCCCTTTCAGTGGATTTACCATAAAGGCTCGAATATGTGTAAACTCCAAATTTAGGCGCAGCTAGCTCTAATTGCCTGCTCACAAATTAGGGACAGAAACAGACCATTAACGTTACCGTAATTACCTCAAAAGAAAATTCATTTTGAAATTATGGCGGGACAAATTAGACTGTGGCAGGCCGTTATGTTAATTAATGGGAAATAGCCTACTGAGTAATTAAAGAGTAGCTTTTCTTTGGGACTTTGGGAAACGTTATTATAGATCATGAAAGAAAAGAAACAATCAGACTAGGGCTGAACGATTAATTGCATTTGCGATATTATGTTACGATGTAATAAAATGAGATTTCCTAATCACAAAGGCTGCGATTACACTCTGGTCACATGCCACCCAAGAGTAAAGCAGTCTGACAAAGTTCATGAATCATCTGCACGTTACACTGTACCTTGCCTTCTTGTAAAATGCCCTTAAGCGTGACAGAAGCTCATGCTACAGAAACTTTAATGTCACATGGAATGACAGTAGCACCCGCCACCGCGGGTAACTTGGTGGTGGGGGGTGAAATCGTCGGACCGAAAAATGCACAACAGAAAGACGCGTGTAGTAAGGTGAGCGCATTGTGGCGATCAGCGCCTGCGTAACACACAGCCACCAGTCCGCTCAAGAAATATCTGTAAATTGGCGTTTCAAACTAAACGCCTAATTCTGAAAGACACCCAGTCTGTCCCGAGTTACAGCCTGGTTGAAGCCGGTGCGCTGCTCACCAGCATCGGAGGCTGCGAGGGAACGCCGGTGTTGTCGGAGAATTACTTAGCTTGTCTATTAAACACGAGAGGCGTCACTCTGTTCTCTTTTCGTTGGCAAACTTTTGAATTGAACCTCAAACTGAATATTTTTAGTTTGCTTACGGGGATACAGAAGGATGGACTCCTAGGAGATTTGAACTGAGAACATTAGTTGGTGGTTGAACTGTGGGTTTTGTATTGAGCGCTTAGTGTATAATACCCTGTGGTGAAAAGGTAGGTCGACCTGATGATATAATAGGCTACCATTTTATTTAATGCCATGACTTGACTCGAATTGTCTTCCTCATATTATTATAATTTGATATATCTTATTGCTCATAATAATAATTCTACCAAATTCATCCTAACACAGGCCTGACCCACAAGAAAGAACAGTGTATGTTTAATCCAATATTGTGTTGGTCATACTATACACTGATTTGCTGCTTGTCCGTTTTGAATACAGAAGGTAAAGAGCTTAAAAATGAATCGCACATTAGTGTAAATATGTCCGTCCTTTTCTGCAGTCGATATTAAAGCTCTCCACAGTGTTGCTTAGCTTCATTCAGAATTTTGTTTAATAGCTAAGATCTTTTAAGTCTTCTGTGGTTAAACACCATCCAAGTACACAACATTAACCATAAAGTTTAACCAAACAGTGGATATTTCCAGTGTGTTCACTTTTAAGGCTCGTGCAGTCTACGTGACTTTCAACGTCGGCAGATCACTGTGCTGTTCAGACTACAAAACCTGCTGTCTTTTAATGGGAGTCTTGAAGCTGTTGTGGTGTTTACACTAAGTGACTGATCGATGACAGTTGGTCACACACTACACAAGCTGACAATGGGTCACCCAATGACTGGTCTCCAAACCATGTCAAGAAAACACACGAAAAATGTGGCATGGGAAATGATGCAAAACTGTACACGAAACAGGAGTTGACAATCAAAGTGCAACGGTCTACAAGGTCGAAGACTGGCAAATCAGGCTTAAAATCATGTAGTGTGAACTAGGCTTTAGTGTCAACAACAACAACTTGTTAAAAGAATAGATAGATGTTTTGGTAAATACACCTACTCACTTAAATGAGAAGATATCTCTCATATGTCTGTGCATTAACTATGGACATAGAGCTGGGAGTCGGTTAGCTTAGCTTAACTTAGCAAGCAGAGGAAAACAGCTATCCTGGTTGCAAGAAAGCAAATTCTTGTATTTCTCCAAATTATAAACTATTCCTTAAGATTATTATGTTACTACTGGCTTTACAATCTTAGATCTTGGCAAGTCAATTATTACCTTGACTTATAAGAATGATGGCCAAAACTAGAAAAATCAGAGCCTGTTTGTAAATCAAAACAAAAAGGACATTTCCATTCAATCTTACTATATGTTTTTAAATAGGTGGCTATTCATTTCAAAGAACTATGAGCTATAATGGTGAATGAGCTATACTACAGGGGAATAATGTTGGCAGTACTGGAATGAGTGCATGTATCATGTAATGGACTCTGTAATGAAACGGTATGGAGAAAGAGGCCAGAAGGAAGGAAAGGTCAGGCCGTGATGTAAGTGCCACAACTCATCATTTGGTAACGTCACGGTCAGGACCTTGTGTATTCCCATGGTATTTCTGTTAAGCTTTTAAAGAAATGGCCAGAGAGTCAGACTGATGCAGAGCGTTAGCTAGGCAAGACTCAAACTGATTGCCCTTTATTCCGCTGACCTTCGGAAAGCTTTGAGTTAACAGAGAGCTAAAATGTATTAAAATGCAACCACTGCAGCCATGCATGTGTGTATTAATGAAAATCTCCTCTGTCCTTTTATGCTCAGTAACTGGAAATTGTTTCATAACAAAGCTGGAAAAAAAGAGTCCTTTAAACAGCTTCAGAGATCACAAGCCGAAAACAGCAACAATTGTTTTAAATGCCAGCAAATATTGTTCAATTTTGTGGCGTTTATTGTAATTGCTTGTGACATGCAATGAAACAGGGGTCCTCTATGAATCAGTCTGGCAATTACTTGGTGTGAAAGCTGGTCTGGTATGGTATGTGTGTAGTGTCTGCCTAAATGTGGACACCCCCTCACAGTAGGGGCAGGCTTGACTTGATGCTTCGGCACTGTGGCTGCGACGCTGCTCAACACTCAGTGGGGGTAACACAAGGAGCCCTATAGTGCCGTAATGCAATATTCATGGTGGGGTGTGAGGAGAGCAGTTAAACACAGCAGAGTTGTGAGAAGACCTTCCAACCCTCTATCAGGGAGCAGCTGCTGCTTGGGCTTGCTCCCCTTTTTCCAAAGCTTATCCTCTTGCTCAAGCATTGTCTCTTTCTTCCCCTGCCCTCCCCTGTTCCCTCTCTGCTCCCTCTCACTCAACCATTAATTTTTAATCACAACTTAAATGGCTGCCTTGGCTGCGGCTGTGGGGGCATCGAGTCAAGGGCTCTTGCCTCTGGTTACAAAGTAGGAAATAAATTTGAAGAGATCAAGCTAAACATAGAGGGAGGGAGAGGGCTGACTAGGGAGAAAATGTACAGGGAGGAAAAATATCAACTTGCTCCTGCCATTACAGCTTAATTAGAATTTCAACTCTTTCATCTAGGACTTTCCACTGCAACTGCTACAGGAAATTGAGATCAAATTAAGATAAAGAATTAGGTTTTTCTAGGTTTTTTGTGGAGGCCATGAGAAAGCAAGAAAGAGGGCAATGGGTATATGGGTATGTATATACACAGACTAACGGTAGAGTTTAAAACAATTAATGTGATATGTTTTTGGTTTTTTATCTCTTACCCTGACAAAGCAAAGCAATCTAAAAAACATCGACTATAAGCCTTTAGGAGGTTTTTCTCAGTATTGTGTGACATTTTATACACCTAATAATTAATCAACTCATTCAGAAAATAATCAGCAAATTAATTGATAATTAAAGCAATTTTTAAGGTTAGTTGCAACTCTAACTGACACATCCCTTTGCTCAAAACCCCCAAAACAATAGGAGTATAAAGATAAAGCTTACAGTAGCACTACATAAAAGGTTGAACCACTTATTCATGAAGGACAAGGTTGTGTGGATGTTGTCAGTGAGGTGGCAGCACTCAGGTTTTCCCCTGCATTATTTATTTTCCGTATTGGGGTGGTCTGACCCACTCTTGTAATGAGAACTAGAGTCACGGTCTGTTTGGAGTCCCGGGGCAACGCCGTGCAACCGTGTCCCAGGATCACTGCTCAACCACACAGGCCTCTACACAGCCACTGTTTGCTCAGACTTCACTTGGACTATAAAAGTCAAGCCTTGTTGACACATCTGTGCTGTCTCTCCCCGGGGCTAATGGCTATTACATCTGTCTGCTTCTTTTCAGGGTGAGAGGAAAACTACCAGAATCAAATGCTCTTTTGAAAACAGGCAGAGTGAAAACACTGACAGCTGACGGAAAGTTGACAGCCTCCTCTGAGGGGAATTACCACTGTTGATCTTTCTCATAAGTGCATTGAGGTGATTACATTGGTTAACATGTGTATTTGGAAAGAAATGTTGATGGACTTATGGTAGCAGTGTTTATACTAATGCAAGTGTGTTTTTTACAGGTCACACTTTACGTTATTAGGTAATGTCATTTGTTTTCTTAAGTGTGCCAAACGTATATATAACATTCCACAAAATTATTTCACACGGCTACAAAGTGCTGCAGTGGACATTGGATATGAAACATTTTGTGAAACATTTCATTTTGAAAAAATATTGTATAGCTGAAAAACTGAAAGATAATGCTGCCAGACGCTTATCCTTATCACCATATAAATTTGTATATTTAGAATTATTTAAAGTGTATTATTTTTTCATTTTAAAATATGGCCTTCATAAGCATACAAATGCATTTCTAAATGACTTTCAGACAAATTTATTTATTTATTTTGTCAACTAAAAAAATAAAAGGACCTAGAATCTGATGTATTAGACAGGCAGATAGAGTGGTTTATTGATATTAGCTTATCACAGATAAATCGAATCAGGGCTGCAAATAACAATACTATTTTTGATTAATGGAAATGTTTTAAAGACGATGAATTTTGCTTTTCAATATTTTCTGTCATATCTAGAATATTACAATGTTAATGTTAGGGCAGAACGATTACTTGTTTTCAAATCGAAACTGCGATCTGAAAGAGCGAGATGAGCTAATCATGAAGACAACAATTAAAATTCCATGTGCCTCCTGTTGGCACAGGGCTTGTACATTTTACAACGTTGTTGACATGTTGTTAATTTGTAATTTCTTGTGCTTCAACCTCGGATAACAGCTCTCACTGAGCCGGTTTTGTACTGCTCTCCATGAACTACATTTCCCACTCGAAGCATTTCAGAATAAGAGCATTTTGCCTGCCTGATTTTGCCAACTTGTTCAAATTTTGTTGATTTGTTTGGTTGTCCTTGATTTTCATGCTTCGACTATGGTTAAGTACGCTACGTAGTTAAATTTTTTGTTTTTTGTCTGTTTTATTTGTGTTTATTGTTGATACATGACCGGGAGTCTGCGCAGGATGTTTTATTTTGAAAATAGACTGGATTCTCTATGATGGTCGAGTCTGACTTCCTGCCTGGTTCATCTGCTCTGTGTTACTTGATGTGGCTTCCATCAAAATGAGACTGGCAGTGAATATTGAACTTTAGCTAAATTTAAAAAAAAAACATCACAAATCGAATCGTAATCGCAATATCTGGCAGAAAAATCGCAATTAGATTTTTTCTCCTAATCGTTCAGCCCTAGTTACTGTTAAAAGCAGCCAAAGCTTTCACTAATGAGGTAACAAGACTGGATACGTTGCGTTTTTTTTTTAGAGCCAACAACAACTTGGTAAACACGCTTCAGGGTCTTGGCCAATCAGAAGATAGTGGGCTCTATTTTTGGG
>JAPMOB010225747.1:0-14609 GCA_029875015.1 Lepomis gibbosus | reverse complement strand
TGTGTGTGTGTGTGTGTGTGTGTGTGTGTGTGTGTGTGTGTGTGTGTGTGTGTGTGTGTGTGTGTGTGTGTGTGAGGGAGGGAGGGAGAGTGTCACTCTGATGTACATGCTGCAGCTCTGCCCCTCAGAGGAACACGTAACACCTCGGATTTCACAGACACTGACATCAAACAAGGTTTGGTTCGGTGCCTCATTTGTCATTTTCACACACTCTTTCAGACTCTGCAGCTCCTAATTATGCACATCTAATAGCAGAGTATCATTTGTAATTCCTACTCTTTCATTCCCGCTATCTCAAAAGCATACTTGCTCCTTCTTCGTCTCATCCCCCTGTGTGGAAGACAGGGGATGCAAATGGCATGGCTTCCTCCCACCAGAGCCCTTTAAATATGTTTTTGTGCAATTAATTATAAAGCAGATTCCTGCAGGAGAAGGGTACCCTCCAAAGTTAACTTAACCTTCCTACTGTAACTTCCAACATAGAAGGTTTATACTTTATATGCAGTACTACTTACAGTTGCTACTTACTGATTTATCCATTATAGCTCATATAATTTTTATAAAATGAAAGTCCATAGACAGCACTGGAGTTTTTTAGGGCTAGTTGGGGGCTTAAATGAGTAAGCCACAGCCCCAACTAACACTGACTCAAGTGAAATATCACTTGAATATCACAGAACATTTATAAGATTTCACACACAGAGTCACAAAAGGAGATCAGAGACGATTTTGTTTGTCCAAAGTTGGGTAATTTCTTGATGTGGTTACAGTTTGTAATCCTTGGTGGGGCAACAGTCCCATCTAGTCCCACCCTAAAACCTCACTCAAGCCCTTGCAATGCTGATTAAACCTATCACAGCCGGATATACAGTATCTATGTATTTCATAGTATACCAGAGTTTTTAAAATTGGTGTCTGTGATGGCTTTCCATCTATGGTGCACCGGTAATGATGCGTTAAATCCAAGTATCCAAGAAAATATTAGTTTGAAAAAAAGACATGGAGAGAATGCTTATTGAGAATTGTTTATTTATGCTTATTATGATTGTATAGTTTGTGTTAATACGCTTTGGCAATGTTTTATCATATACAGTCATGCCAATAAAGGCACTTCAATGGAAAAGTGTCCGGGTAACTGAAGAAAGGAGGTTGTGCTCTCTGGTCAGCCTTGAGGTAGGACCGAAGGGCAGTTCCAACGGGCATCCAGGAGAAGCAGGCCCGCAGTGAAGGCAGAACCCCTCTGGAGGCCGGCAGTGAAGACCCTCAGAAGTTGTTGAAGCTCAGCAGGAACAGGAGTTGGCCAGGCATCCAGCTCGACGTGGGGAGACGGAGTCTTCTGACTGCTGAACCAGGAGCAGGGGTCAGCTAGACAACCAACAAGGAACCAGTTACAGATGGTGACCAGACTGCAGACGGAAAACCAGGAGCAGGATTTGGCCAGACCACTAACAAGAAACCAGGCGCACGAGTCAGCTGGACCTCCAGTGGTGAACCAGGAGCAGGTGTGCTACCAGGAGCAGTAGGGGTGCTACTTAGCTGAATCTCCTGGGTCTGGACAGCTGAAACTCAGTAGAGCTGGCCAGCAAAGTCCCTGGGATGCTGATCAGCAGGGTCTCTAGTGCACTGGATAGCAAAGTGCTGAACAGACTGATGTGTTCCAGGAGAGCTTGGCAGCTTAGTCCCTGTGGCGCTGAGCAGCGGTGAGGACAAGAATCCAGGCAGCAGATAAAACGAGGAGGTGATCAACAGTCAGGCACGACAACGGTGAGGGCGACGTTTCCTTCTGTAGGGTTTCTCTAAGATGGCTCTAAGATCTGGCACAAAACTGGCTGGTATAGGACAAGCCAAGAGGCTATCTAGCTGGAGGCTAGCATTCTGGTTGCTCTCTGGCTCCAAACAAAAAACCAAAACAAAATTCTCTAACCAACTCAGGAACTGGGACTGATTTGGGGGTTGGAGCTGGCAGAAGGTTAGCTGTCTGAAAGATTGACTCAGATGGCTGTAAACCTTGAACCTAATTGGCAGAAGTGCAGGCTGGGTGCTGGCAGGCTGGAGTAAAGACTGGTGTCTAGCAGGCCGGGATAAATGTGGGGCTAGTATGCTTGAAGCTTATTGAATGGGAAACTAACCCAAGAGCAGGCTGAGGGTTGGCAGGTGCCATGCTAAGCTTAGCATGTGAGGTACTGGAGGAATCCAGGGTAGTCAGCAGGGATATCTTAAGATTGTCTAATCCATGTAAGTAAATTCAGCCATACTTGGAGCTTTCAAAAACCATAGGTTATTGTTTATAGTCTCTTCATAGTTATTGCCCCCAGTATCCAGGAAGTCCATAGAACTCTTTAAATCAAATGAAAATTTGTCCTTGAAAGATCACACCTCCTCCATTCATCCTGTAAAAGTTTGATTTCCGTTGGGTCCATAATCTTGCTGGATCATTTTGTCATGTCGACTCAAGCAGGGAGCAACAGGAATTGGTCCGAGAATGCAGACACCCAGGTGGAGCAGATACAGTTCACTAGTTTTAATAGTTAACTTAAAGAGGTACACTGGCTTATGCTACAGGATACAAGCAGGTACAGGCCAAAAACACCAAATGGTAGTTCAAACTCAAGGCAAACAAAAATCAGAGGAGCAGGCAGATAATCCAAAGTCCAAAAACAAGAAACTTATTTGAATCTGAATATCTGTCTTTGCAAGTTGGTTATGAATATGCTAAAATGCTAAACTGAATTAATTAGTGTTGGATTTCATTTTTGATTTAATGTGCAACAGAAACACACTCCCTGAGCTAAAGCCAAAGTTTTTTTTTGGATATTTTTATTTGCCAGATATGAGCAGCAGTCTTTTGTCTTCGGGTTGTGTTTTGTATTTTATTGTGCATGATCAGTCAATTGACTCTTACTTGTTTTCTTTGGCATTTGAATGATATTGACGTCTCTGTTTATTCACGGGGAATGAAAGCGACACATCCAAGCATTCCCCTTCATTTTTTGACATCATGTTGTGTATGCATGTGTGTGTCTGTGTGTTTAGGTGCATTGTGTGAGAGTGAGAGGAAGGAGAAAAAAAAGACACACTACACACACACGTGCATAGTATAGTGTGCTATTTGCTTTCCCCTCTTTTAACAGCAGCCCATAAAAAGTTTACTGAGAGCCCTCCCTTCTGCTTTCATCAGCATATCACTTTGAGCTCCTATTATGCAAATGAAATCACAGCTCTATAAACCATATGTAAATGGAAAACACAAGCATGTCCAGACGAAATTACAGTCATAAATTTGATCAACGGTGCTCTAATAATCAGAACAGTAAGTGAAGCTTTCCAGGTCTGTACTGTTTGGTGAGATCTTTTCCATTCATCAGTGTGATGTGTCAGCCGAGACGTGTCAAATTGCCAGAATTTGAGGACTGATTGTTGGGAAATTTGCTAGCGGCTTCAATAATTGCGTGCTGCATTTCAAAACATCTTTTTAGACCACTCAAAGTACTTTTAAAATACACTCATGGCAGATAAGAAGGCAGACAGCTCGTGTCCGTCAAGTCGATCGACCATGCATGATTGAACTTTTTAGTAATTCCATTTTATCTAAATGCATATGCAAAATCGTCCCAGATGTATCTATGATGTATTGATCAGCTGGATGCGAAATCTACCTCAAATCGCGCATAAAATATTTACACTTGAAAGCAGTGAGAGTTAAAAAGCAGCAACACATCAAGCAGAGAACAGAGTTAGATGGAGAGCCAAATTTAAAGGCCATGTGGGCCCAATGCATCCCATAAGCGTCTGATGTCCAACAACATTAATAATAAATATAGCCACAAGCAGCCATTAGTGGGGTCCAAACCCGTGAAGCAAATGGTTTGACTGTGGGAAGATAAAACTGATTCATTATTTGGATAAGTGCTACATCTCCGAGATAGAAACTCCAGCAAATGCAGCTGAAATGGCATGTAACAAATTTCCAATTTTGGTGAAGCTACTGAGTACAACCAAACGTAGTCTTACACACTTGTAAGCCTTTCTCAAAATTATTAAGTTTGATTAAGCATGACTGAATTATGTATACTGTCTTGTTTGCGTGGCTTTGCTTTTAACCCTCTTTTCAGTATAGTGAGACAGTGAAACAAAGATGATGAAAACAGTTGAAATAACAATAAAAAATAGATTTAAAGATGCAGTAGCTCAAAGTCATATGCTCAGTACATGCTAAAAACAAAAATGCTGGTTGGACATGAGACAGCTCCAAACAACTTTGCTACAGATCTTTGCCACTAGTGTGTCAAAAAATGTTAGTCTAATCTGAGTTAGCATGGTATAGTGCAAATGTTAATCATTTTTGCATGTTGGCTAAATGTCACTTGCAAAATATTTGATTTGTCTCAATACTCGATGTTTAAACCATAGACTGTATATAAAAAGGTTTAAACGTTTAAACATGCATTCACTAAATGTTTTTGGGCACATGGGGACAAGCTAACAATATAATGACATAACATATAACACAGTCATGGCAAGTACGAAAGCAAACAGTTGCATATTTACACATGCAGCAGATACAGAACAACATTTGCAATAATTTTCAGTCATGTTTCTAGCCACATGGCAAGTGTCCAGTATTCACTTGCTGTTAGCTCTGTTTATGGTCTCCAGCAACTCCTCAGGGAAATATCTGGCTCTTTAATGGCTAAATGCTAAACTAAGGTCACTAGCTAATGGCTAACTTTGTCTGTCTGCCATTAGGGTGTAGTGTACAGTGGGATTTTTCTTAGCATCACGAAAAAGTTGAAAAATTACATTTCAGCCTACATTCTAATCAAAGAATCATCAAATGCAAGTTCAAAGAATTTAAATAAAGTCTTAAGGGTTTTAGGGGGTTTTCCAGTGTAACATCTTCAAACATACTCTCTCCGAGTCTCATGGCCTACTTCACCATCTCTAGGTCATCGTCTGGTAATGGGCTTAAAGATAGTAAGCAGGGCTCAATTACGGTAAAGATCTGCAAAATAATTAGGTGTAAGACCATTAACATCATTGTGTATGTGAAACCTTGACCCTATGGCACTGCATGACTTAAAGTTGAATCTTCTCCAGGGCAATCTTGCTGTGTCCCAGGGGGTAGTGAGCAGGTTCCTCTCATATTGGATACACACAATGGAGGAGTACATAAGGATCTGCATTCCTTGGCTGCCACGGGTGACAATCCTGAGCAAAATGCCTCAGTGATTCAGGGACAAGTTCCCCAACACCACCTGAATCACTGACTTCACAGAGACCATCCTGCTGAAACCACACAATCGTGACTCCAGAGGTGAGTCATTCTATTCCAGCAATAGTATTAGGTATGGCTAGTACTCAATAGTACTAGCAAAAGCTAGTATATTATGACAATTTTTTATCCTACCTTTCATTGGATGGCTAATGCATGGCTGCATGCTCTGTGACACGGGAGCACCCGGCCGTCTCAGTAGTGCCGGTTGATGTGGTAAGGACCCAGGCAGAACATCAGCTTTGCTTTGAATGAGTTGGCTATCAGCCTTGATAAATACCAGGTCATCAAAGTTGTTTAACACCTTGTCAACTTTCCCACTGTGGAGGTATTGAAAAGCTTCTATGCTTCTGTTGTTACACATTGTAGATCCATCCAAACCATGGGCCAACACAAAATAGTTAAAAATGTCCTCTTGTGTTATATGACGCCACTTTTTCATGTTATTCTCCCACTCTTTGATAGTTTGAGGGTGTGGCACCAACCTGCAATTTCAATTTTTTTATTGGTTTTTGGAAGTGCTCCCACGACCATAGTTAAATAAGGTAATGAAGCTAATGTTAGTTAGCCCAGGGAAGTGATGAAAAACACGAAGTTCGGTCAGCTGTATACTTCTTCATTACAAAATAAGGCAGTAATAATATAAAAATAATCCTGTAAGTAATATTTACAAAGCAGAACATGTTCTCATATAAGGCAATGGATAGGCAGAAAATGATTAACTGGCTTTCTGTTTGGCTCCTGCTGTGTTAATGGGCTCTGGTCCATATGCAGTATGACCTGCCCAGCATGACACTGGTTACTTTAGCTTTCACAAGGGCTGTGACCCTGTCACCTTTACAGCAGCTTCACAAGTGACTGACTACTGTGTCTGTGTGTAGTCAAAACAAAAAATGAGAGATTTATCTTTCTATTTGTCTCTAATGAGCAGTGATGGCCTGCCTGAAAAAAAGGTGCTGCATTTAGAGTTCAAAGTATATTTAATTTCTCTTGGTGTGTGCTATATACCTACAGCAAAAGCAATATTTATTTAGTTATTGGAATAGAATTTTGTTTCTATTCCCTTCTTGTCTTAGCACCAATATGAAACTAAATTCTTAGATTTTTTCCTCTTGAAATTCTATTAATTTTCCCATTAAAACATCTCTATAGGAATTTTCATAGGATATTACACATACAGTCAAGGTCAGTCAAGGTGTTGCTGAATTAATAAGGAAATAAATAGATTGTAGTATATTTAAGGTATTTTAATGCTACAGGGTTCACTGGCTTTCTAAGGGATACAACATACTAAATAACATTACACTGTAATTTATATGTTAAAGGAACCTTGATTGTTTTGTCAGATTAAGTTAAAAATTTACTTTCATGCAGTTCAGGTTTAATTTTAAGAGCTTTTTACTTCTTAAAAACCCTTTAAACCATGCACATTGTCCATTAAATGCCCCCTATTGTATTATAATGAATTTATGTATCCAATAACCAACATCAAATTTTAAGTGAACCTTGTTCAGTGAATTTGTACTTTCAGTAAAGAAATTTGGTCCTTCAAAGTACAAATTAAGGGGTACCCCTAATGTTGTATTTATTTATTTAGATTAAGATGTACGTTCATCTTGATGTAGATTGAGAGGTATATTTTCAGGGGTAAATTAAGGATACATTCAGTGTATTTTCAGGGATTGGACATTGAGCTGTGTTACTGTTTCCTTGCAGGAAATTTGTTAATGTTGAAGCAAAAAGAAACTTCATATATTGTGCATTTCAGGGGCATTTGGGGTTGTGTAACCTAGACAGCTTTTCAAGCTAGCTTTTTTAATAGCTCCTCTCTTTGTCTCTAGAAGCTCATTCGCTCGAGAGAAGAAAAACAATGTGATGGGGATGAGTTGTGAGAACTGATGTTACCCTTGGGCCACTAGCTGCCTATTTGCTGTTATAATATATAATAAGATTTTGCATATAACTATGTTCATAAAGCACTGTAACATTTTATGGATCCATCAGAATCCATTTTGTTTCATAAAAAGAAAATCCCTTGTCTGTCTTATACTTTCTAAATTGACTTCTTGGCCCTGAGCAACAGTGGGCACGTCTGAACCTTTGAACCTTTGAACCCAAGGTGTTAATGGCCTTGTGTCCGGAACAGGAGTCTGACTTGGTTGTGTCGAGACAGCAGGAACACGGCCCCTCTGCCTCTCTCAATGACTGTCACCTTCAAGAGAGTGTTCACACGCTTGGCACAGCGGCAAGAAGTCCACACCCATTTGCTTTCAGGAATCACACATGCCCGCCACACCTTTTCTACTACCTGCGTGTTCCTAGAAAAAACATAAAAATTCCACACGCATTTCGTTTAAACATGCACAGATGAGAATTTAAACACAGGAGGACTGTCCACCACCTTCCCCTCTCAGTCACATACATACACATGCTCTCTCTCATACACTCACACATACATCTCCGGCTCGGTGTAGCCCGAGGGCTGATCAAAACCACCGTAGAAACGCTATCTTGGTTTTCTTATCTTGGCTTGGAACATAGACTCTCTCTCTCTCTCTCTCTCTCTCTNCTCCTGAACCATCCTGCCCTGTCATCCTTCACATCTGAGGCAACCCAGAGATGAAACAGTAATTACTCACATATTGGGGTTACATGTCACATATCAAACAATATGGATTTGGCTAGTTGTGTGTGATCTGATATTGGCATCGTAATAAAGCGCTCCTCTCTGCATTGCACCAAGTTGCTCTGCTCAGAAACAGTCCCAAACATGATCCAATTACCATAATGAAATATTACATTTTTAAGGTTTAATCAAATTTGTATCAAACTATGTTTCTTTCACAATTCTTGCTTTGTATATTTTCTATAATCCTACAACCCAGTAGGCATATAGACTCCATGCCCAATCTTTTCATCAAAGGCATTTTTGAAGTTTCATCTCATCCCTTTGCAAATACGCTTATTATTTTTAGGAAGTATATTTTATCCTACATCCAATAATGGATCTAAAAGCACAGAGGCCCCCGTCAAGGTTATTTGGCTGCCATTTCCATGCAATTTCAAATTCATCATCGGGCAATTTTGTCCTCTTTATACAAAATGGATGGGAAAAAACTCGGCACAAGAAGTTAGCCCCATACATCAGACATAAAGACACTGAATGTAAATACCAGGTCATTTTGAATGAACATGAAAATCTAATTGGAAATTAAACACAAAATGATTTCACATCATCATGTTTCATCAACAGACAGTTTACTCATCAGTCAATGAATGTGTGGAGCCATTTTGCATATATTCTCCAGATAAGGTCTACACTCACAGAAATTCAATTTACACAACATATCTCACCGATACAATAGAAGGCTTTGAAGTCTAAAGTATCCAAACGATAGAATGAAACCATTTCTTATAATCAGGTTTGATATTTCACAGCTTTCACCTGCTCCTGTTATTTAATAAGTGACCCATGTGCCATCAACATAAAACCAAATAAAGACACATCATTAGAACATATTGTACCGCAGATGTAGATTTGGATGTGGACAGACCTGAGCCTACCAATGTCAAGGTGTTGCTGAATTTTCACTGACCATCATCGATCATCTTATCATATTAACTCCAGAACCATCTGTAGCCTGAGTTTCTAGTAAAAAATGGAAAGAGTGAGATATTAAGGATGTTTTTACCTGATAATCTGGCAACCAAGCCACACGTTTTTGGCTAGCTGCAGCACAGGCAGTGCCGTCTGTGAGATAAATGAACAACGGTGATTTTAACGTAGTAGGTTTCATCACAGACCATCATATCACAGAACAGTGATGCATTCACTTACTGTTATACGTACTGCAGTACATTTGGAAAGTGATGAGTTCACTCACTGGCACTGCTGTTCGTTGCAGCCGCCGTATTGCCTCAACACAGCCGCCGTATTGGTCATGGTAAGCCTAAGTCTATCCAAACAGGAGGTCTATCCACAATTAAAATCATCATCATTTTCATCTGTTTTTTTAAGCTGTTAAAGTAACAGTAATGTTCATATTGTAAAATGTCAATGATATTATTTTGGAAATACCTCTGGCAGCTTCACAATTCTGTTTTTAATTACATTTATTGTCAAATATTCTTATTTTGCTTTGCCATACATTCAGCCATGCATTATTTATGTATATAATGATATATACAGTATCTGAGCAGGGTTGTTCAGAGTTGCATTGTAACAGTAAGGTAAGTTACTTTTGTAGCTACACAAACTCATGCAAATGTGCCTATTGGTCATCCAACAAAATATCCCCATAGTAATGTTAAGACACATTTGCAAATGCATTATTCATTAACACATGGCGTCACCAGGTGCACGAAACATAAAAAATATGTATGTAAAAAGAATTAAATTTGTGTTGGGAGGTACTTCTTGCAAAATGCAGACACCCCTGCCAGAAAAAATCTCAACCTACTATATTGTCCAGTAAAAATAATAACCTCAGGTAAAAGTAATGCAATCCAAACTGACAGCCTTGAAACTGCTGGCAAAGTTCTGCATGTATTGCCTCTCACACTGAACGGATGTGAACCATCTGTTCAAATTGCACTTGAAAGCAGAGTTCACCCCCAACTGAGATCAGACCAGATCCCAACTTTATTCTACATACGATCTCTCTTCACCCTTGGAGCCCCGTTGTAATGTTTGAGCATGTTAACACCGGCTGCTGAAATGATGTATCATGTGTCGGACATTTTTGGTGTGATAACACATAAATGAAGTAGACACATCTGTGATTTTGGGAAGCGACTGCAGACTTTTTTTCATTCTGAGCAGTTTGGCATTCACACTACAGATGTCCTGTGTTAGCAGTTACATCATGTAGCCTGAACTGCTTCATTAATCAGCAATTTATAAACAGACTATTTCATAAATCCTTCATAGCCACAATTACACAGTGAAATGAGGACTAAGAAATGTTTCTGTAGTTTTTAATTTACGCCAGAAGCCTACAGTTGTTGGTTGTTGTTTTTTTTTGGTGCATTATACTATGTAATGATTTCAGAACACATTTATTTGTTGTCAATTTGTTGTGGATTCTATTTCAGTTTCTGGCAAATATAGGTTTATTTTTTAATAGTATTAACTATCCTATTAAGGGATAAAAAGATGCATACAATGTATGTACACACACACACACACACACACATATATATATATATATATATATATATATTTCAATTACATCTCTTACTGGGCATGTACATGAAGAGAGGTCAACTCTAGTTCAAAATTCTCAAACAAACAGGCACACAGGTCTATTACTCTTCTCTCACAATCCTAGAAAGCAAAAAAGGTGATCTATTAATCATTATAAACAATTACATTAATATCATATACCCATATTTGGATACTTGAAATCTAGTTGTATCCAATGAAATAAGATGGAATAGCTCCATGCATTAATTGAATAAATAACTATCTAATCATTACCAGCATGGTGTTGTTTAAATTGGACAGCTTGCACATCTTTGTCAGTGAATTCCAAAAATTCTGGTTCTGAATTTATAATCCTGTTAATACCCTGCCCAATTAATTGTAATGTTGTTGTATAGTCAAGCCAGGTTGTTGAGGCAGTAGTGGAAGTGATAGACAGAGAGGAACAAGAAGCCGTAGACTACTCGAGTATAGATATTGTATACTCCACAGCCACCTCTGATCACCGGGGAGTCAGTCAAGAGCGAGTCCACTTATCCATAGCACTTACTACTCAGCTTTGTAGTGGTTTGGGGGAATGGACCAGTTTGCATATTTAAGGGGACCGCAAGGATGGTTTACCGATTTTTGGGGGCCTGTCTGGGCCAAAAATGCCAGGACAGATTTTTTTTGTCCCTGTTTAGCTCTAGGCAGTGACAAGGAGATTTGCAAAAATCGCGTCAAGTTGGGTTTGAACTGACTAGAGCAAAAATAATTCCTTGTTGTGGTGCATTTCTATGCCTGCAAGCCACACAAACATTCAGGATTCCCCTGTTTCCAGTTGGTTAAGAAGGCCTACGTTAGCATCCAGCTAACATTTTGTTTGGGGCTGATCTAAAACAGCTGGTTGCCTGAGTGATCTAATAAAATACCAGAACATGTTTTTTTCTTGATGTCACGGCAATATTGATCACTAAATTACAGCCCTGTGTCAAAATACCTACACATTATAACAAAGGAATACTTTTAAACAGTGACAATCTAACTCTGACAATACTGCCAACAATACATTAAACAGCTGACACTGAGCCACAGGAAGAGTATGATAAAAGTTAGTATTCTGCCCACAACACAGCAGTAGGCTACCAAAGTTTTGTTTATGTTGTAGGCTATAGTGAGATGAGGCACCCACTCAGACCTCTTTATTTGCCATTAATTGCTTGTCAATAGCGTGTTTTGATGCCAAGCTTTACTCCAAATTAGCCCAGCATCTATTTAAACATGAATCCATGTAGGATTCTTTCATATACAGTTCACCAAATTAACTAATAACCATTATTTTTTGTTGTGTACCATTGGATGTACTGACAACTATCACTTAATTACTTTGATTCTGAAGAAACCTTTTTTTTTTTTTAAATATTTGCTGCATGTTTTATATTGCAAAACAAAAGCTATACAAATAGACACATTAAATATCAAAATCAATATTTTCCAATTTGTATTATTTTATACCACAAATGTATAATGTATTGGTACATGAGACGCAGAGTAATTCCATTCACATAGAGCTCTCAAAGCTAAAGTTTGACACTTTGGGTTAAACGTTATTCACTTTTTGCTGAGAGACAAGAAGATTGACACCACTCAAATGTCTGTTAAATATGAAGCAGCTAGGAGACAGTTAGCTTATATTATTACAAAGACAAGAAGCAAAGGGAAAGAGCTAGCATGGCTCTGTCCAAAGGTAACAAAATCCACCTTCCAGCTCACAAACAAGAAAAAGCTAGCAAGCTAATTTGTGATCTTTTGGGTTGTAGCAGGCAGATTGTATTACCTGCAGACAAAGCAAGGTTGTTTCCCTATATTTTCTTTATCCCAAACTAAGCTAAGCTAACTGTTAGTGTTGTGTCGTTCAAAGAACGTTTCGTTCATTTGACCTAATCTTGTATGTGACTCAAGAGGAACGGGTTGTCTCAGTGAGTAATTCGTTCATTTTCACGCATGCATGAATAGTCTTGGACTCTTACATTCACTCGTTACACAGCAGCTGCGTGGTGTCTGTCAGCACAGGAAACAGAACTGATTAGTTCACGACTCTCAACTGTGGGTCTCTGGGTTTGAGTCGTTCATTTGTCACGTGACAGCTGGCTACAGGCTGTGGTAAGCAGGCAGCACAGGAAACAGAATTGATTAGTTCACTAATGATTAGTTCTCAACTTTGGGTCTCTAGGTCTAAGTCGTTCAGACCTAGAGATGTGACAGGAGCAGGATTGAACTACTCGTTCACCGCTCACATGGGCCCTCCTCAGTCTTTCGTTCATTCTGCAGGCTGAGTGACTGCCAGTGCCGGAGAATGAGAGGCAGGTCGGCTGTCAGGTAACAGTCACTGGACTGACATTATATAGCTATTTTGTTAATTGTGTGACATTTTATAAAGCATAACGTTTTTACAGCGCAATGATGTTGTGGTAATTTATAGTTTTAACACAGCCGTACCGTAACTTTAGTCCTGCTAGTGTTTAACATTACAGCTAACAGCTGATGAGAGGGTCCGCTCCACTTCAGAGCACTGGCAGGGTTCTACCGGGAGCCGAATTACCTCAGTGGTCGTCTCCTCTCCAAAACAGACTCGGTCATTAAAACATAAAAACACAGGCACATACCAACGTTACCGTTAGTCCTGTAAAAAGCTAACAGCTGATCCAGGTCCACCAGAGAACGCAACGTAACTTTTCCTTTTTATTTACCGACAGGGCCGTGCTGTTGTTTCACAGCTCATGAGTGGTGAACAACCTGGCAGTGTTTGAGAGCGATGTGCTCATGTTTGTTTCTCTCTGTCTGGAGAATCCGGACCTGATGTGGCCCATTCTGCATTTATATATTTATATATATGTATTTATTTCTTTGTTCCTCTCTCTGTGCTGGAGTTCTTTAAGAACTTGGTGGCTTGATCCAGATTATTATTAAATTGGTTGAATTTTAATAAGAGTGTGTTTATTCACATTGTGTATCAAGCTTATTACTTCAATACATTTACCGCAAATCTGCTATTAATATTTTACTCATGGATAGGGACGTTAGGCTACTGTACGAATGAGCACTTTAGAGATAATGATAGTAATTATATACATAAGCCTTTATATGGCTGCTCTGGTTGTGTACTCGGGAAAGATAGTGAAAATAGAAGGATTTAGGCAGAGTAGTGGATTGCATATAGACAACATATATCTGTGGTTTTTAAATGGTTTGAATTTCGTTGTGGGCCCAGGGGGCTTTATATAATGATTATATACAGTAATCAAGAGGGGAATTTGTGCATTATACTTTGTCAAATAAAGCAAGCCAGGCAGCCGTCCGTGTTTGAGAATGGTGCTGTTTTTTAATCGCCCACTAGAGGGCTGCAGTGCTGCAATAACCAGCCTAGTTCAAATGAATGAAATGACTCAAAAAAAGATTAGTTCATTTTAATGAACTAGATTTAAATGAACGAGTCTGTCAAAAGATTCGAACTTGTACTTGGAAAAGATTCGATCACTACCAACTGTCACTGGGCTTTTAGCTACATATTTAGTATCAATCCTCTCATCAAACTCTGGGCAAGAAAGCGGATAAGCTCGTTTTAAAAAATTGGCAAACTATTACTTTAAGATACAGACACACAGAAATACACATTCCTCCCACTCAAAGTGAAATTGTGTAAAAGATATATAAGTGGCCTGTTAACTTGCATTTTTGGATCCATTTCCCCCACATCCAGCTTTATTTGACAGTAAGTGTACCGTGTAGATGGAAGTAAAAATAGCTGCACTTTCAGCTGAAATCCTAATGTTCAAAAGGGTGCAGCTAAAACTGAAAACAGATGCCTAAATATGTCCCTCTCCCTGCTGTTCACATAAGCTTCTGACAGCAGTTCTTAGAGATAATCACGGTCCATGAAGATCAGATGATGAGGCGCTAATGTTTTGACTTCCCTGTCAAGCTTAAAAATTGAGAAATTTTGAGGAGGCAGTGACAAATGGTCAACTTACCTTTAATTCAGATCTGGTTGCATTCTTCAATTATTTCTACTCTAAAATAAGCAAATACTTGGGGTTACTAAGGTCTATAGCTATATTATTGGTGTGACAGCATTTCCAATTTCAGAGCCACTAC
>JAPMOB010225739.1:0-12765 GCA_029875015.1 Lepomis gibbosus | reverse complement strand
CACAATAAACAATGGCTTTATTGATACCACTGGCTGACGACGGACTGACCAAAGATCAGATGATGATGAAAAACAAAGTATCAGTGAGTGACATCAGTGAAATCTCATTGGTAGAAATGGAGAAACACCCCATTAATCCTTAACCCTAAATATTTACCAAGTCTTAACCCTTTAATTTAATGATTGACATCACAGAGACCAACTTTTGTCCCCAAAAGGGAGTTGAGTCCCCCTGATGCAACTGTGTAAACAGATTTATGGTCCCACAACATGAGTATTACACATTCACACACATAACAATGACATGATTTTGTCCCTGAAGAGGACATTGCATTGTTGACTTAAAATAAATCCCTGGAGTTTTACTGCAACCTATCCTAAACACAAACCTTTGCTAAACAGCAAGTATCAATACTTAAAGTAAATGGATTATCTCAATGTGACTTTGTTCCCAAACAGGAATATTCTGAGTTCACACACACACTGTGCAGTCATATGAAGAATATGAGTATGCGGAGAAACAAATCATGCACAAGTCTCAAATATCTGTTAATAATCAGTGCTAAGACATCAATATATGCTATTGATTGAGTGTCCTTACAGTATGGTGCTCTGTTCCTAAGGTTTTGTGAGCTTACCTTGTTTGGTAGTGTGGTAACCAAAGCCAGCAGCAGCCCAAAGAGGGTAATTTGCACCAAAGCCCTCTCCATGATTTCTCTCAACAGACTGCAACCCAGGTAGGTGAAACTCTCTTTTATATTCAATCCAACAAGGAAACTATTGGAAAACTCTTCTTTCTCTCTCTCGACTTTAAACTCTCACTTGCACACATGACAAAAACCCACCCACACACAAAAACACACCTCTTTTACCCCTCAACATACTGCCGGGAATCACACACATAGCTAACAGAAACGTCGTCATGACAGGTTCAGAAAGCAGAAATTTATCAAAAATTCATCTGTTTCTGTGACATATGGGGCCTTCCCATATTGCAAGGTCTGATGTTTGATGCAAATAGCCATTGGTTTGAAAACTTAAAGTGAAGGAGGTATGCAGAGACGTGGCTTCATATTGACACAAGTAAATGACTAATATGTTATGGTGTCAAGCAAAAATTAATTTATTATTTCTATTTCAAGTTTGTGAGAAAGTACTAATCTGACAAGGCCAGGAAATGGTGGGGAAAATGGGTGATACAACACGCAAATGTAATTTCACACCAAACATTCATTTCAAGCATTAAAGTGATCAAAGA
Organism: Lepomis gibbosus; assembly: GCA_029875015.1. Lineage (NCBI taxonomy): Eukaryota > Metazoa > Chordata > Actinopteri > Centrarchiformes > Centrarchidae > Lepomis > Lepomis gibbosus. The sequence continues at coordinate 11,507 of JAPMOB010225739.1, read as the reverse complement.
ATATTATTATTATTTGCAAGTGATTCAACATGTTTTCCAGTTAAAGCTGTGTAATTAGGAAATCATCCAGACGTCTCTGCAGGGCAGACTCAGCAGACATGAGCCAGTAATCCAGTGTCAGGGCAGGGACAATACTGTAGTGAACCGCAATGGATCCACACAAAAGACATAAATGTTCATATAAAATAATTATAGCACTCCCAAACAGCTCTCTTTTTATACCAACTAATAATACAGAATAAAATGTACCTGGTAACATCAATCTCCTGGTCTTTAATCTTAAGTTTTGTTGAAGGAGTTTGCTGCATCTCCTCATAAACTGCTGGCTTTAAAGCTGGAGACAGAGAGAATAAACAATAAAGCAATGGCAATGAAAAATTGACACTCCTGGAGAAACAGCACAACATATTTGTGTCTTTTAATGATTTACCTCCACTTTTGGATGCAAACATTTGATATATTGTTGACCTGATATTAAACCAAGCAAATCCAGCCTTTTTACCCACCTAAAATTCCTGAAACGTTGTTGTCCGATGGCTGCTGTCTTAAAACTGGCCAGAAGAATTCTTTATCACCTCGCTTATGAATTAAGATGACCATGCGTGTGTCTCCAGCTGCAACATCTATTTCCTTGTCCCGCCTAAACACTGTCAAACTAGGAAAAAGAGCACCTCGTATTATCTTTCTTTTGGACTCTTTTTAAGAGCCCTGTACACCCGCACAGGTCATTTCACTTATTTTAGTTGATTACACAAAGAAGCTATACTAGAGGTCACCAGAGTCAATGTACCAATAAGGTATGATGAAAGTGAAGGTGTAATTTGTCCAAGGTAGGTGCAACAAAGCTAACAGAAGAGTTAATAAGATGACAACCAAACTTCATCTGCACACTCCTAAGCAGAGCTCTTATCATCCAAAAATAATTAAAACCACCTGTGTGGATGGACCATAGGTGTGCAGAGCCAATGTAAGCATCAGTTGTAAATAGCAATTTAGCGATTTGTCCAGGTAATAGGCTGTAAGGCTGTATCGTGACGTCACCCGCTATCATTTTATCATTTTTGTCTAGCGAAAAACAGGCTTAAAACTAAATGTACTCGCCAGGAAAAAAATGAACAGCCAAATCCTAATAAGCTTTTCAACGATGCTGGTAAAATTTATACAGTGCCATGGGTCCGAGTCACTCTAGCTTGACTGATAGGTTGCCATGGTAACAAATTGTCAATCAGAGACAGTCCCGCACAAGTGTTTGTGCATATTTATATGCGGTCTATGGTTTGTGCACATGATTTTGTGCTGTCCATGTGTGTTTTATTGTAACCTGTGGTTGGGTCTCCATCGTTGAGAAGTTCACACACACACTGTGCATTTTTATAGGCCTATACAATATGAAGCAAGACTGAAGGTATCAGTCATCAGATCGTTTAACATGCGCTTTTTGATGTTCACTCTGTCGCAACTGACAGAAAGATGGTGCGATACAAAAACAACATTCAAATATCTATTAATCAATGAGTGCTACGATATCAATATATTAAATTGATTGAGTGTCTTCACAGTGAGGTGCTCTGCTCCTAAGGTTTTGTGACCTCACCTTGTTTGGTAGTGTGGTAACCAAAGTCAGCAGCAGCCCAAAGAGCAGCCCCTTTCCATGATTTCTCTCACCAGAATGCAACCCAGGCAGCTGAATCTGTCTTTTACACTCAATCTGACAGGGAAAGTATTGGCAAACTCTTAATTCTCTCTCTCCTCTTTAAACTCTCACTTGTATACGTGACAAAAAAAACCCACACACAAAACACACCTCTTTATCCCTTTATGCTTCCAGGAAAAACACACATAGCTAATACAAATTGTTGACATGACAGGTTAAGAAAGCAGAAACTTATCAAAAATTCAACTGCTTATGTCAGCTTTACTGTTGACTTACAGGATCTCACTTTGCCAGTGCAGTGGATTGATAACAGGTAACCTTTAAAAAACAGAGAGAGAAATACACCACGTTTTTTTTTATTTGGTTTATTTTAATTGATTTCATCACTCACATACTTTTATTGCATTTTGAGTCCATACAGCGATTTGACACCTATGCCACTAGAGGTCGCATCACACTTGGGTGGTGTAGGGTAGAATCCAGGCAGCAGAGGCAGAATTAATTCTCAGCCAGCTCCACAATTGTCTCTTATATTCTTTATCACAGGTATATAATATAATATGCTAAAAACTGAGTCTACATGGTAGGGTTTAAGAGTCGTACATGTAGTTTATTTTATCATTTTACACTGGTCAGTTCACAGAAAGTTTTGAGAGAGAATTTTGTGTAAATTGATCAAGAACGCTGTATGCTACTGGCTTCATATTGACACAAATACATGACTAATATGTTGATCAATTTAGTATTTCTGTCTTCACGTAAGTACAGCTATTGTGAAAAAATACCAATCTGACAAGGCCAGGAAATGACCAGAAAAACATGTGATACAGCAGGCAAAAGCAACCATACGCAAAACTTTCATTGCAAGCATCTCATATTTGTAAGTGATTCAACATGTTTCCCAGTTAAAGTTGTGTAACAATGAAATCATCCAGGCGTCTCTGCAAAGCAGACTCAGCAGACATGAGCCAGCAGTCCAGTGTCACAGGAGAGACAATACTGTAGTCAACAGCATTAGATCTACAAAAGAAAGACATATATGGTCATATATCTGCATGTATCAAAGTAATAATACTTTTATTACTCCCAAACTACTCTATTTTTTAAACCAACTAATAGTACAAAAGAAAATGTACCTGGTAACATCAATCTCCTGGTCTTTGATCTTAAGTTTTGTTGAAGGATTTTGCTGCATCTCCTCATAAACTGCTGGCTTTAAAGCTGGACATACAGAGAATATACAATAAAGCAATGGCAATGAAAAATTGACACTCCATGAGACACAGTACAACATATTTGTCTCTTTTAATTAATTATTTCTCTGTCAAGCACCATTTTTGGGCACAAAGACTGAGTGAATATATTGTTGACCTGATATTAAACCACACAAGCAAATCCAGCCTTTTTACCCACCTAAAATTCCTGAAACGTTGTTGTCCGATGGCTGCTGTCTTAAAACTGGCCAGATGAATTCTTTGTCACCTTGCTTATGAATTAAGATGACCATGCGTGTGTCTCCAGCTGCAACATCTATTTCCTTGTCCCGCCTAATCACTGTCAAACTAGGAAAAAGAGCATCTCTTATTAGTTTTCTTTTGAACTCTTTTTAAGCACCCTGCACACCAGGTCACCAATGCCTGGTCATTTCACTTATTGTCTGATTACACCCTGCACTCAGGCTGAAGAGCTACACAGCTATACGTGAGGTCACCAGAGTCAATGCACCATGGGCCGTTAATGTAAGCGTCAGTTGTAAATAGCAATTTACATTATAATAGTTAAGTAATAATAAATTTAACATCGCAAATTTCATCAGTGGCGTGAGGTGTTTGGAGCTGCCCTTCCCCCTTTTCTCTGTGCTGAAAAGCTTTTTTTGTTCAGACAAGAGATTACAGGCTCCCCAATAATTCAAAATTGTAGAATCGTTTGTGTGTCTCTGTGACACTGGGAGCTGTGCTGCCAGAGCATGTTTATCACACAGCAATCAAAAATCAAGTGTGTAATTAAAAATAAAAAGGCCTTTTTTGTATCACAAACAGTTTTAATTATTAATATGTCCTTTTTGATTGCAAGTCAAAACGTTTTCTTTGCCAGTTTTGCAGGTTAAACTGTTTTGCAATTTGCTTCTTTAAAACATTGTCACTGTTTCTGCACCATAGTCCATTATAAACCACATAGTACATAAAGTTTATACAAACACTGACAAGGGAAACACATTAATTCTCTCTGTGATTATGGACCTTTGCCAAAACTTCCTGCCAACAATAATTTTCTGGCCCGCTGCCAGATTAAGGTGCTTTGATAGGAAAAAATATAAATAAATAAATGCTTTGATAGCGGTGCTAAAATAGATCTCAGTCATGACAGCAACAGTTACTCACATAATCACTTCCTCTTCCTCTTTGTAGTCAAAACCTTAGTGGTTTTGACTACAAAATAAAATCGCGAGAAGCTTGTTTACTGCATTACTGTATTTGGAGTTGAACTGAGCTTTTACTTTGGAAAATTCTGAACGACATTAAGAGTCTGTAGCCTTCTTGACACCTCTGTCAAAAAACGTGATTCCCCTCAATGTCCTCTGCCTGGAGATACTGGGGTATATGAAAAAGCGTCTATAGGTTGATGGATGCGGATCAAACACTGAAACAAAAACACTGCAGCACATACCATGATCTGAGAAACATTTGCTGCAGAATCCAATTGTTGAAAAGAGAGAAAAAATGTTGTGATGTAATTTTTAATTACATACACTTTTGATTGCAGTGTGATAAATATGCTCTCAAAACTTTTTTTTTGGATTGCATTAATAGACATACAAATATATCTTCATAGTGGGGGAGGTGGAGCAGTACCAGCTAGAAACTTTGGCTCACTTCTATGTATAGAGGTTCCACCACATTTGGTGGATTATAAAGGGTCTCCTAAAGCAGCAGACACCTACCGGGAGGCACCCAAAGAGTACTTTAAGTATAGGTGTCATTTACACTGGGGACACTTTTTAAAGCATCATTTGTTAAGAAATGTTCTGAAAAATAGCTTGCAGTTAAATAACAGATGAAAATACCTGTTTAGGTTTATTTGCACATTTAGACACATGCAATGCAATTAAAATATAAAAGAAACAAATGTGCATTGTCCAAAAAAAGCAACTTAAGATAAAAAAATAAACAAGCTACTGACAAAATAACCCAAAAAACATGCATGCCCCAATCAGTAACTTAACAGTAACAACTTATATCTCAGCACTGAAGAGATCTTTAAAGCACAGTTTAAGGATCTTTTCGTCTCGTTCTCATAAACCTTATATTGCATATCATGATGTCTCGCGAGCTAAGTGTCTCTTCGGACCTCAAATGTGAGCCCCTATATCCCCACCACTTTTCAACACAAAGTGTTTAAGGAGCTCCTAAACCAAATTAATTAGACTAGAAATTGGTTTAAAAGGGCAATTTTTACTATTTAGAAAATATGCTGATTGGCTTTCTTGCATAGAGTTTGATAAGAAAGCTGATACCACTTTCATTAGATGAATATGAAGCTAGCTTAGCATAAAGACTGGAAACAGCTAGCCTAGCTTCTGCTTAGATGAAAAACAATAGATCACCCCCTGTAAAACAGCGGTGTAAGCTAAGATGAATGGATGCTGGTGCTAGGATACCAAGTTAGCAGTGTTGGGGGTAACGCGTTACAAAGTAACAAAGTAATGCATTACTGTAATCAGATTACTTTTGTCTGTAACGCAGTAATGTAATATGTTACTGTTGATAACTTAATCGCGTTACAGTTACTAATAACAAAATCATTGCATTGCTTGCATACTGGTTCTTGAACTATCAGCACAACGGGAGAAGAAGAATAAATAAACGTCCCTTTTCATGAGTGTTTGCTTGACACTTTTCCGACCTCACTTTTGACTTCAGTGCCAGTTCATGAGGACACACAAATTGCAGAGCTGCCAAAGAAGTTTTTCAAGGGTTGTAGGTATTACTTCACATTGTTTCGCAAAAGGACAGCGATACCTATAGTGCGCCTGTGGCGAGGCTCTTTAGCCTGGGCAGTCTTGTGCTGACTCCGAGGAGATTGTCTGACAAACGATTTCCGAGACTCCTACCCAGGGTGCGAACTGTGGGGGACCTTAGCACCCCTTAATAAGACATCAGTTCCCCTAAAAGCATGATTTGTGATATTTTGCGTTGACAGCATTTGACAGCATACTTTATTGACATTAATCTCTGTATTTCTCATGGATCATGCGGAGCGTCAGACTTCATCCAGCCAGAGGGAATGATGACTGGCCATCCGCTGCGGGCCAGTCGCTCCTCGATCTCCTGGCCCTGTACGCTCGACCGCCCCTCTCCCTCTCCAGTATGGGTTGTGTCCCTAAGCGCTATGAACGGTTCATGATCGTTCCCTCTGGCTGGATGAATATTACGCATAATCCATGCACTACTGCAGCTGGGGGGTCTCTGCTGCACCACACAACTTTCTAAATTCTTCCCTGTCATGGAGAAAATAAAGGTCAGGTCACAAACACAGCTGCAGCCTTTGTGTCAAGCATAATTTTAGCAAGATGGCTACATATGATAGTAATAATAGCCTAATTACTAATATTACAATAAGACATACATGCCTGATTATTTCATTGTCAGCCCCATGCCTACATGCTTGCAGCTATTAATGATTCAGCAGTAAGTATCACAGTCTTTAGTGTTATACTCTAGCCTTGTTCTTCTCTTGACAAAGGTTGGGCTGATTTTCACAACTCTGTTGTCACTGTGTATGTCTTGATTGTAATAAGGATTTGTGTTGAACTGAGCATATATGAGGTGTAACTATATATTGTTATTGTGCATCACAGTGATGTTACGCAGAAATCCAAAATTAATGTAACTAGTAGTAGTAACTAGTTACATTCAGCAGTGAGTAATCCAGTAAAGTAAGGTATTACTTTTTTAAAAAGTAGCTAGTAATGTGTAATCCATTACCTTTTTTGAGAAACTACCCCAACACTGCAAGCATACGAACATGAAAAGCCTCATGAAAGCAACATCCGTCCTCCTCTAACTCTCAGCAAGTGAGTTAAGTGTATTTCCCAAAATGTCAAAATTTTCCTTAAAGCCCTGATGTGACCTTAGGCCACACATGAATACTTAACTCTGCATGCAGAAACAGTGACCATGTGCATTTTCATCCCTCCAACAGAGTCTGTACACCGCTGAGTATCTTAGCGTAATTCCTGCCATTACAATGCAAAGTCACCTTCCAATTGTGATGAGATCCTGTCCAGTGTACTCTGTCACTGTCTGTCCCTCTCGTACAGTGATTCTCTGGTTGTCAACCTCAACATGCAGGTCAGTTTTGAAGTGGATGACAATCCTTTTGAAGCCTCCATATGCTACTGAATCAAGCTCACCATTTACAGACAGCTCTAGTACAAAAGAGAACAAACACAATTCAACACCACACTTTAAACTAGCCGTGGTGGAAGAAAGGAAAATGTCGATTACAGATAAAAGTCACTAACTTAAAAAAAATCCTATTTAAGTCAAAGTACACAAGAATGATTGCCAATTTTAAGTACTGTACTGTGGCTCAGTAATACTCAATCTAGGATTGTTTATTAAGACTATCATATGTTTTAATATAATATCAAGTAAAATACTGGATGTATTTAAGTTACTTCCCACCACTGCAAACTAGGAGATAATTATGGGTTGTTACACAGTATATAACTGACACAAGGAGAGAAACATTACTGACCTCTGTTGGGATGGTGTAGTACTTTAAGACTGACATCTCCAGTGACATCAAAGCATAATGGAGGAGACTGAGTCTCAGTTCTTAGCAAAAACCTGTGGATAAGAGGAGCTACAGAGGAACACAGAGATACAGAGACACACAGCGTCACACAGCAGACGGAATGATAATAAACAGTTTTTTCTTGTATAGGGAATATTGTTTAGACCTGATTTACTAATATGTTTGTATTGTATATTAACTAAGTAGACGAAATGACTAACTAACTCACTAACTGTTTAAAGTGGCGGTATTATGCTTTTTGGCTTTTTCCCTCTCCTTTATTGAGTTATACATCTTTTTTTGTGCATATAACAGGTTTGCTTCTGTTTCTTTCATTGTCTAATGTGTTTACCAGGTTGCTGCAGGGATAGGTCTGCATGTTCCTTTGAGGGCGTGGCCAGCATTCTCTGTCTGGAGCAAATGACCATATTTGGAAATCCGGCTCGGAATGACATCATACCGAGCCATTAGTAGAAAAAACTGTTTAAAACAGAGCATTCGGAACAGGGGGAGGTTTTGGCTCACAGGGATTTCTTTTTAATACTTTTACCTCATCATTTGAAATTTTGGTCATGTTTAATATGAACATCTAACATTGTAACATTATAGTAATGCTAGAAAATATGAAAAAGCATTATAGGTCCCCTTTAAGAAATACACAACCAAAATTTATAATTTTTGAAGGTCTTTCATTAAGTCCTAGTGCAAGAAAGTTCAGCATTGGTAGTTACTCTCTAATTTGTGAATTCCAAGTTCTTACTCGTCAATAATCACAACACAACTCTTGCATAACAGTGTTGTCAGCATATTTGAAAGTTTACTGTAGGATGTCAAGCTTTTGATAATGTCCAGGCTGTGATTGGTCAGTTCACAAAAGAGACACTGATAAGTGAATCGGCTTTATGAAAAGTACAACATGTTTCAACAAAAGGCACCCAATAAGGTTGCTCTTAGTTCCAAAAATCCCTGCACACTTTCTCTTCTCTCTACTTTTAGGGTGTCACACAAACGATCAGCATCTGGTAGGGTAGAATTTTACTTAATACTTAATACTTTTGAAGCTCTGTTGTGTCATCATCTGACTCTGTTCATGGTCTCTTTGTGCGCTTTTGAAGTCAGGATTTGTTAGGTTTATGTGATGATACTTAGACTAGTTGCCATCAGAGAAAAGCAGACAGGCGAAAACAGGTGAGCATGATACAGTGCCCCCTGGGTGATGCAGTTTATTTAGGGCCTTTATGATAAGTGCCGGTTTGCAAGAACAATTCACGATACACCAAAGAGTAAAAGGTAAAAGTGCTGGTACTGCGGCCCCAATTCAAGCACTGCCTTTATTCTTCTATCTTTCATTGCACAGATATGTGCATTGAGTTTTTCACTCGCCCATGATGATTGCATTTTGCATTGCATTAACTTCATAAAATCCTACAGAAATATTAAGCATAAACAGGTCACGTGACTTGATCATCAAGTTGAATTCAAACGTTTTCATGACGACCCGTTGGACCTTAATCATTCCTCTCCCTGTTTGTAATCTTGAGTGTCCAGTTGTAGATCAAACAAGCAAAGATAAACTGTTATTAAATTAATTACCAACTATTTTGATAATCAGTTTGAGTCATTTTTAAGAACAAAAAGTTCAACATTTTTCTCCATTTTCAAACAACTAATTGATTAATCGAGAAAATAATCGACAGATTAATCGACTATGAAAATAAGTGTTAGTTGGCTTACAGTGCACAGAGAAATGTTCTAGGTGGCATTGCAGCTGAGAATAAAGCTAGAAAAAGGCAAATTCCCCAAAAATCTGCTTGTTTAATTCACTGTTACGATTATGTTGAACTTTGTTTCTTTAACAATGATGATTTTACCATGCATTACTCCAGCTAATATCTCCAGACGAATAAGAACTTGCTCCATGCTCATCTGTAATCTAGAATAAAGTACCTTTAAAAACTGAACTCCAAATGGTGATGAACTAAATCATACCATAAATGACATGCATGAGATACTTTACCATTAGTTGCTCTTTCTGGCACAATAGTGGGAGCCTCGTGGATTTCCTGATGATAGACGTAAGCAAGATCATCTGTAATTACATTTAAAACACTTTTTATATTTCTTTATTACAAAGCTTCAGAGGATATGGTACTGATTCAAGAGTGTGTTGTGACATCCATATTCTGACACCTAACCTCAGCTTCAAAACAAACCACTAAATACACACACATGCTTAATCTAACATTGATTTAAATGCTCAAAAAAAATTATGATTAACAACTGTAAATCAGTTTTAATTGTTAATTTGTGTAGAACTGACCCATTTGGCATTTTTGCATCTACAACTGATTGTCTTTAAGTCTGTGTGTTATGATGTAGATGCAGAACATTCATATTCATTTTTCTTTTATTAGAAGAACAGATATAAAGGACTGTCCACCCTTAGGTGGGGTATATGTTGCCTGATTGCTCAACACGGGTGGTTGGTACCAGTACAAAAAAGAAGTTTACCTATAGGAAACATTCCAGCGTCATCGAACGGTTGAGGAATGAAATGACCAGGCCTTCCCGCTGCTGTTTTATGGAAAATGAGTCAAATTATATACATCTGTTAATATCTTGCATGTACATTCTCTACAAAAATATATCTTACAACTTACTGTTTGTCATAACTGTAGCTAGTAATATTTAGAAAAAATAGTCAGTATTAGTCAAAAATAGTACACATTTGAATTTAGCGCATTGCATTCATCAAAGAAAATATTTATGAGATAACTTTACACTTTGTGATCAGGAGAAAACTATTTCAAAATGAGAAAAACATTTAAGAAAAAAAATAATTTTAATTATAAAAAGTATTGTGTGACTGGTGTGACTCAGGAAATGTGAAGTAATGCTTTTAAGGTGTAAAAGAAGTCATATCAGAACAGTGCAGATGTGTACCCATGTCCTACCTCCTCTGAATCCACTTCCACCTGCTTTGAAAGAAAAACATGATAACATGAAATTAGGATGCAGTAAATGTAGTTACCAATGTTAAACAGGTGGTATTATGCTTTTTGGCTTTTCCCTCTCCTTTGAGTTATATACCTTTTTTGTGCATGTGATAGGTTTGAAAAGTGAAAAAGCCCAAAGTTTTTTGCCTATATGTGACTCAGATCTGATCTTTTTATGACAGTGTGAACAGGCCAATTCACATGGAATCTGATTTTTTCCAGTTCGGAATTGGGCCACTTCCATCTGTGGTCCAAATCAGATACAGATTGGATCTTTTTAAATGCCACCTTGGTCTGGACACTAAGATCAGAATTGACGTGACTTTGACATCACTCTAGAGCAGCAAGTCCTGCTGTAGATGGAGCCGCGGTGGGCGAAAAAGCTTCAAAAATGCCATTATTATGGCTCTCTTCCTCCTCTACCTCACTATCATCTGTTCAATAACCTTTCTTACACCTGAAAGTTATGTGCATGCTATTTGTTGAGCGGACACAGTGGGGAAAGAGAGAGACAGAGGAGGTGAGTTGTGGGGCAGATGTGCTGTACAGCGCCAGAAACCTAATGAAAAGAACAGAAAGTTGTGAACATAATTTGGGAGAAATGTGACCCGTGAGGACAACAAAAAACGGGAAAAACAGGAAATGCTTTCTATTTTCTATTTCTATAGTTGTTTTTATTGCAGATTTGCATGATTCACGTGGGTCAGATTTTCAGGTTGGAAAATCTGGAATTCCGTATTAATCTGGAAAAATCACATCCCTGGTTATTCTTCTACGCATGCTGGTTACTTTCAGGCCATGGACAGTTCACACTGGAGTCTGATATGGGCCACATTTAAGCTATAATGTGAACTGTCAAACAAAAAAATCGGAACTGGGAAAAAATCGTAATTGAGCATTAAGGCCTGCAGTCTGAACGTAGACTATGTTGCCAAGCTGGCCGGCAACATGTACAGCTGAAACGAAGCCGTGTTTATTGCCTTCTCAGTGGCCCGCCCTTCTCTGCTTCCGATTGGTTAGTAGTCCTTAACCAGGAACTGCGCATGTGCAACTCCCAA
>JAPMOB010225734.1:0-19146 GCA_029875015.1 Lepomis gibbosus | reverse complement strand
GGGGGCTTCTCTGGGCCCCCTCTTAGTCATGGGCCCCGAGAATCGTCATCCTTTACCCCCCCTTTACGGCGCCCCAGTCACCACCATCACTGTAGTTTTTTCACTTATTGTTCAAGAAATCTATTTATAAGGTTTACAATACCTCTATGCATCTGATGCTGAGACAGCAGTGACAGGTTTACCACATGATGCCACAGAATTACGCAGAATTATTTCCAAATAAAGTCTCACTGCCTTCTGCCTTTTCAGGGAGTTTGTTAAATGATTGTTTAAATAATATTAAAAACATTTTTTCCTAACAGAGATGCTACTTACCAAAGCAGGGCAGCATGCAACCCTGTTCTGCGTGTCTGGATCAACAGCTGACATTAATGCTAAGGCAGTAATATTGTTGGATGCTGTACACACAGCTGTGAATTTCATGAATTTTCAAATCTTTTGTTACACATTTAAAAATGGTGAATGAAATGCTATTTAACCAGAAGAGAGTAGCTTTTTGTTTGTTTGTTTGTTTATTTGTCAGGGGCAATGCAAAAGAAGCACATTGTAACAGGTTACATGTGTTTCACCTTTTCATTAAATGTTTTCTGGATTGGTTTGTGTTTTTATAGGGCATTCCAAAAATGTATCCCTTTTACAGATAAAGATGACTGACCGAAAGTGGTTTTGCACAGTGCCACCTAATGGCGATTCTATTAGTATTTGTTTTTGTCACATTTGGATAAAGTACAGCTGGAGCAAGATTATTCACACATTTAAAAATCTATTAGATAAAAGAAAACTTAATAAAACTATTATAACTAAGCAAATTGTACTTTTTCAGTATTATACAATGATGCCATTTCATTTGTTTTTGATCCATTATTTTCAGTGCTTGTTTTTATAGTGATATAATGGGTTTAACAGTTGACTGTGAAGCCTGGCTCCATACAGTCACACAATAAGAAGTATGGGAAAATATCATGGCATGCAGAGGGGTATATGTTGTCTAATCATTCTAGAACAGTTCAAATTAGTCTTTACAGTTTTGTAAAGTTTTTTTAACGTGTTTATCAAATTTAAGTTTGTGGTCCAAAATGACACCTAGGAATTTAAAAACATTGACTTCCTCTATTTCCTCTTGATTTATTCTAATTATAAGCTTTTCTTTTGCTTTTCTTCTGATGGAAAAAACACATCAACACAGTCTTTTTCAGATTCAGAGTTAAGTGATTGTTTTTAAGCCATATAGAGACTCCCTCCATTTCGCTTGTTAATATCTCTGCTGCTACAGAGGGGGTTTTGGCTAATACATAGATAATTGTGTCATCAGCATACATCTAACATCCAGCTTTTTTACAACATGATGGTAAGTCGTTTATGTATAGACTGAATAGCAGAGGCCCCAAAATCGAGCCTTGTGGAATTCCCATTGTAGATTGTTGGGGGTTTGAATATTCTGCATTAATTTTTACACACTGCTCTCTTGATTCGAGATAGGATGCAAACCCGCCAGTTGCTTGGTCAAAAAAGTTAAAAGTACTTAGTTTGTTCAAAAGCACTTCATGGTTCACAGTATCAAAGGCCTATTTAAAATCTATAAACACTGCTCCAACTATATTACCCTTATCTAATGAGGATCTGATATTTTCAGTGAGGTAGCAGTTGACCATTTCAGTTGAATACCCCAATCTAAATTCTTTGATACCCTGATTAAATTTGGGCTTTGAGAGTGCGCTTTAGGTTTAAAAAATGACTTTGTTACATATTGTTATGCAAAACTAAAAAGTAGCTGTATGTCATTTCTACTTGGTTATGTGTGTATTTCTTTGAGCAATACACATTCAACACATTCAATCCACATATTTTGTAATACACTGACTCCAATACCACAGCCCTGCAAAAAATTCTTTCTTCTCCTTTTTTAACCTTGTCTTACCCCACTATATTTGCTAAGAATGTCCGCCTTTCGCACACACACACACACACACATATGCATATGCATATACACACATACAGCACAAATGTTGCTTGTTACAGGACCCCCTTGAAAATGAGATGCTACATCTCAAGGGGATATCCTTCAATAAATTCAATTAAAAAATGTAGCAACATTTTACTCGTTGTTATGCTGCTGTTTATCATGTTTACACGTGTTATTTTCAGGGGTTACCAGTGTGTACATCATTCAGTTCAAGTGTGAGCATGTATGTGAGTAAGCATGCGTTTATGTGAATACATGTGTGTGCATGCAATCAGATATGTTTTCTTGTATGTGTGCTTGTATGGTCCAGGGTAAATGACATCACCTGTTAAATCAATTCAGGAACACTGAATTCCCTAATGACAGTCTCAGCTGTTAAACAGCTTCTGGTTCTTGCACTCTTTGTTTTGAGTTTCTTGGTCAATCTTTTAAAAGATCGTCCTTATCAGTCCTCATCCTGGTCCATCCTTTTATCTTATCAGAGGCTGTCAGCCATCCTGTTGGTCTGTCCTGATAAGGAAAATAATCAAACCAAGGTAACTGAGGGCAAGGTTTTATTTTTTTAAGATCTTGGAGCGTTGCCATTACCACGTTTTCTATTTCGTGGTTATATTCATGTAACATCCTGTTTGCCCAGTTAAAACCCATTACTCAATTGTTCTCTCTCTATTACTGCGTGTGACGGCACCAGTTCTGTTTTTCAATCTGATACCAGCCCACTAAACCTCGACTGGTTGGAGCCCTCTCCTTTTGTTTGCTTGACAATTTGGAAAATGGAGGCCATCTGTTGAAGCCATCAGATCCATAAAGACATATGCAACTTTATTATTATTGAAGAAAACATATAGAAAAAAAATTGTCAGACTAATAAAATATTCTTCCAGATATTAAGGGTAAATTATCCTGTGAAAGGTGGCCTTTCCGACAAGTACCAGCTCTTTTTATGTGCAGTATACTTGTAGCTCCTGTGAAAATTTGTTATCAAACCTTATTCTGTTCCTGAAGGTTTGGTTTCTTTTACAGGTTGAGATTTCATGGGCTGTCACCTGATCCCTCAGCTGAATGTGGACCGCATAGCGCTGTGACAACCATAAGATTAAGTGCGATGCATCTGCCACATACATGTGACAACAACTATGAGTGAAACGTGTCAGATCATGGAAGGGTTCAATTCCACATTTCTATGTAGAAAGATCCAATACAGTTATATAGTTAACTATAGTTATATAATTGTAATATTTAAGACATTTTACTATTAAATATTTTAATTCTTATACAAAATGTTTAAAGTCACTGCATTTCAGACACGGCTTTGCACGGTAAACCCTAACATTACGCAACAGGGTGTCTCTTAAAGGTGGGGAATCTGATTCTGGAGAAACACCATGACAAATACCATGATATAGAACGGACAACAATACAGCAAGTAATATACTGTAACTAATGTTTACCAGGTTGTAGGTTAGCAAACTATTGGTACAGTTGCTGCTGTGAAGCTAACTTGCAGAGAGGACAGGATGGTTTTCAGAGCCAGCACACCAGCTCCAGACAGCGATGCTCACAACTGTCCTGCTACTATAGCTAATATCACAGCATCAGCATGTCTTGGCAAACTAGAAATTAAGCTGAATGTCCGTGGGCAAGATATTTAACATTACCTGACACATAAATCATGATTGGAATAGTGTTGTGTGGCTCGGACCAAGCCACTGAACACCAGATTTATTTTCAGCACGCACAGAACAGACAGCTAGCGAATCATGAGGTGATATTTGCTGAATCTGACCAAACATATTGTGTGTATGTCATTTTCAACCAGTACAAAGACACTCGTGCACTTCTCAAGTACGGGAGATTACGTGATGCATTAAGTTACAATACATTTACTCATTTGGCCAAAACTTGCATTTGTGAAACTTACATTTGAGGAGCAACATACAAGCATCACAAACGCATCAAATACAGCATTAGAATTACAACTGACAATACATCCTAGTAAGAGCACTAATAAATACTAGTAAGAGCTAATAGCACATATCGCATCAATGGGGTAAATGCCTAGGGAAAAAGGGTTAACAAAAAGTGCAATTGTGCTGCTGCGTTCTGAACCATTTGTAGTTGTTTCACCTCACAAGCTGGAAGATCTACTAGAAGGGCATTGCAATAGTCAAGGTGAGAGACAACCATGGCCTGTGCCAGAAGCTGGGTGGCATATGTTGTATAGAGCAAAGCGGCACGACCGAGAGACAGCAGCAACATGGTCTGAAAAGGACAGCTGATCATCAATCATGACACCCAAGTTTCTCACCACCCTGGTTGGAGTGATGGTTGAGGATTTAATTTGTAGTTTGATGTTGTGGTGAATAGGTTGCTTGGCGGGAATGACCAAGAGTTACATCTTAGAAAGGTTTAGTTGAAGGTGGTAAGCCTTCATCCATGCGGATATGTCCAAGAGACAGCCCAAGATCCACGCCGAGACGCTGGGGTCATCAGGCGGGAAGGATAGGTAGAGCTTTGTATCGTCTGCATAGCGTTCACAGCACGGCAGATGGTGTTAACAGTATTGATGGTTGGTAGCGGCAGTCTGCAGCTAAAGGTAGCAATGTGGGAGTAAAAGAAGAAAGAAAGTAATGCATGTATGTCTATGTATATTATGCATCATATTTACCTTGCATCATCTAGACTGTGTGAAATAAAGACTTCATTATAGACAATGTTTTAAAAGTATCTGCAAAGCAAAGCAGAGATTGTGGTTGTCTAGAAAATAAGACAGTCTAGCCAGGTTGAGTAATGTTTTCAAAATCAACAAAACCACAAAATGGGTGTGTTATTGTTTGCTTGTGCATGTGTCTTCTTCAAAGATGTACCTAAATTTACACACAGTCTACGCATTCAAAATTAATCCTCTCTGGGATACACAGTAGTTTAGCCAACCTATTCTTCCCTCAAAATCTTGCCGTTGCAGACCTGAACCAAAGAGCATGTAAGAGAAACAGACACATACTATGACCGAAAAATTAAGTTTTATAAAATGAGTAGAGGATTTTTAGGTCAACAGTCTTGGTTTCCTCTTTTCTGTCTTTTATTCTGTGTCTGACTCCAAATCTTCCATTTTGCATCTCAATGATGCTTTTCAACCTGTTTTTAAGCTCACATCTTTTAATCAACTCAGTGTCTATGTGTGGTCTCGGCTCCTTCTCACACAACACAAATCTCCCAAATACATCTCAATATCAAAATCATGCCTGACCATTGGTTTCTTTTTTTGGAAAACCCTTCCAAAGGCTTAGTCAGAAGCATGCAGTCTAAGCTGGCCAAAAGGCTGAGGTCCTGGATTAACTAATGTCATTCCCATGAGTTTGCAACATTTTTAAGCAACGCCACAAACCATTGTCAACGACTGCAATATTGGTCAGAAATTTCGCAATTAAATACATCCCCTATCTTAAAGTCTGATCTTGTAAGCACCTTTCTCAGCAATAAACTTCTTCAATTCACACTGAGACCACATAACACCCTCACATGACCATGTGTGACAGTAAAGCCACACATGCAACAGTATCATCCAGACACAGATGACACCAAACAAGACAGGCTCCACCTCAGCATCACCAAGAACAATCCTAGACAGGAGCCCATTTATTTTCTGCCAAAAATGTGACCACAAATCCAGCCCCGGGAATTAGGTTACATGATTTATGTCAATGCAAATGATCAGCACCAGTGCAGGAAATTGTGTGAACTTTATGTGTCGAGCTGAACAGTGAGAGTTGGTCAGGGTGGAGGACACAGGGGCATGTAGCATGTCTGATTTTCATGCAGAAGATGAGAGAGTTCACATCCTTCACAGGTTTAGCTTACTGTTAATTGTGACCACAATCTTTCCCTAACCTCAATCACACCATACGCCATGTACAGATATTGTAGAAAGCAAACATTTTTTCACTTGTGTTTTGTTGAAATACGGCATACTGTTGAAAAAACGGTTTTCTTTTCTTCCTCCTGCTTCTCTAAAACACAATTTGCAGGAACATTTTCAAGTGATAATCTGCTTTGCAACAAGCTGGAGTTGCCGATGAAGCTGACATTACATATGTTATTAGACCCCTCAATTGGGATTTGGCAGGGGAAGTGCTGTGTGTCCACACCAAGAGCATCTGGAAATCCATTTTATTTCACAGAACAAAAGCAATGCATCACATTATATAGTGGATTTTTGTTATGTCTTCAGTTCAAAATCATGTTTACAAGCAATTTTCATGACATTTAGGAAAAGCCATTAAGTCTTTGGGTGACTTAATGTATCTTTTGAGCTGCTGGAGAACAGAACATCAGACTTACAACTTTTGGCAGTGAACCCTAAAAAATCGAATTACCCAGAATGTAAAATGTTTTGTAGATTTGTTCAATATCGACATTTTGTCGTTCTGTCAATGTTGCAAGCTCTCACTCTGGGTACGTCAGGACTAAATGGCAGTGACCCTGAACCTACGTATTCCCACAGAAACGTTCAATAGATACACAGTAACACGATTGTATGTCTCCTACAAAATGCATGCAGACAGAATTAACAGACCTCTCTATAATCTGATGGTAAAACTGTTACTATCAGAGACTCTTTATTTCAACACTTTGGATAAGGGTATTGAGGATTAGCAAAGTAATTGACTGGATTGCTGTACTGTATATTCTGTTCCTCAGTAAAAAGATGTTTACTTCATTATGTGTATGCAGTTCATTCTATACACGGTGATTGAAAAGCAACAAAAATGAAGCCACTAGCAGAAATGACAATGTTCCAAAGTTATTTGAAAGTTTAAAATGGCAAACATATGTTTGATTATTCCAAGGAGTTTCTTTAAACAAACATGGGGAAGTTATGTAATGTAATAAAAAATAGCCTTTTCAGCCTTTTAATCTTGTTGCAGAAACATTAAATCAGTACCACATTTCACATCTTTTATTGTGAAATGTACGGTTCTCATTTTTCCAGAGTGATGAAAACAAATGTGTGAAAAAGTTGTTAAAAGCCAAACTGACCCCAATTCGCCTCCTCTAAACTCAACAAACTCAAGTGTGTGTATATAAGTTGTTTTATTAAAACAAACCTAAGCTTATTTACTTAATAGAAAGTTAATGAGACCACATTCCAATGTGTTTAAACTAAACTGACCTATAGCAGGAATAATTTTCTGAACAAATATGATCCAAGTATTTTAGCGTTTTTTTTAACTCAGCATTTTCAGGAGCTCTCTCAATTGAACCATCCCTTTCTCCTACCTTCCCTCTGTCTTTTACGCCTCAGTCTGGTTTACCTGAGAGAACATGCAGACAAACTAAACATCTGTACAGACCACACACACCATGCTAACATGTTCACAATGTTTAGCAGGTAATGTTTAGGGGAGGGATGGCGCAATGGTTAAGACGCCCGCCTTTGGTGTGAGAGACCCGGGTTTAATCCCCACTGTGTCCCTGAGCAAGACACTTAACCCCTACTTGCTCCAGAGGCGTGCTGACCTCTATACTGACATGTATAGCAATTGTAAGTCGCTTTGGATAAAAGCATCAGCTAAATGAATAAATGTAAATGTAATGTTTACCATGTTCAGCTTCTAGGGTGACCAGACACCATAAAAATGTGGAAGAGTGCCGAATTACGAGCAGTTGTCTCCTGTCCTGTTTGTCCCGAAAATTACACCAAACGTGAGTTTTAACAAGTTACAGCCAAATAACATTACCAACGTTAATGGTGTTGCCCACAGATGGGCACTGTTCCGGCTCTGCTTTGGCAGAGTATAGACTCTTTTCCTGCTTTTTGTTTTCTAGCGTAGATGAAGATAGTAAAAATGTTGCAGTTGCGAGGACAGGGGAAGTGTAGCTGCAGGCAGCCACGGAGAGGGAGAGATCTGACATGCATGTTGCACAGACAGATGTGACAGGCACTGCACTGATGAAATGAATAAAATAAAATAAATTGTTTGTAACACATCATGATTTACACACTAGTTAATAACATTACAGTATTTTATTCCTAAAGATGAACAGTTGACTTCATGGACAAAAACTGTTAATTTTAGAGCTGAGTTTTGACTTTCCTGTTTACTGGTTTTACTGTTTGTTGAGAAGTAACACCCACTCCCAACACCTTTCACCCTTTCTCATCTGGTCACCCTATCACCTTCTTAGTTTAGTTTAGTGTTAGCATGCTAACATTTGTTAATTAGCACTCAATACAAATTATAGCTGAGGCTGGCATGAATGTCATCGGTTTTGCAGGTATTTGGTTATAAACGAAGAATAAGACAAATTCAAATTTTTACCTGGTTGTGGCACTAAAGGAAAGGTCAGAGATATTTCACTCTGGACCAAGTTGATGACCAACCGACATTGCCATCCATAGGGTCGAGATGCTAGCGTGGCTAAAAAAGCCAAACATTTGCTTGTTCCAGCTCTCAGACGTGAGAATTTTCTGCTTGTTTCTGTTTTATATTATTGTTGATATCTTCGAGTTTTGACTCTTGGTTGGGCAAAACGAGTAATCTGAAGCCCTGTCCACACGAACACGGGTATTTTCATAACCGTGACTTTTTCTACGCGGTTCGGCCATTTGTGCACACGGAAACGCAGTATCAGGTCACTGAAACCGAACATTTTTGAAAACCCCTGCCAGGGTGAGGATTTTCAGAAACGCAGGTTGCAGTGTTGTCGTGTAGACAATAAAACTGGGGTTTTGTTTTATGTCAGATTGTGCGCCACTGCCTGCTTTGTTTGTCAAATTTATTAGGTTCTGACTGGCCAACGTGGCTTTACGGTTAGGTTCATATTGCCTCCAGGTGTTTTGGCATGCTCTTGACAGCGCTTGATAGCATGTGTTTGCGTTTTCATGTGGACGGAGGGTTTTTTTTAAACGAAGAAAGAAAAACTCCGGTTATAAAAATACCCGTCTCCGTGTGGACTAGGCATGAAGATGTCCACTTGAGCTGTAGGACACCGTAAAGGGCATTTTACATTATTTTGACACTGTATTCTCCACAATTAATCAAAATTATTGAAGAAATATTCATCAGATACATTGACTGTCATTGCTCTTTTCTACGTTCCTGCTCTTGGTTTGCCCTCAGTAAATCTCCTTGATTCACCAGTACTCATGACCTTGTGTGCCAGAGGGCGCCTATCTGTAAACACAATGACGCTTTATATGATTCAATCTCGGTCACCTGGTTTCAGTCAGCTGCATCATATTGCCCTGCTTCATACTTACGTGCTGTTACCCCTGTCTGGTTTTCAGATGGAACTTTCTAATTATAGTTTTTAAGTTGTCTCAGGACACGAGGTCCTGGGAAGAGATCAGGTGATCAAGTGAGCTGCTAAAAGGGACAATACAACTGAGTTAATGTTAAAGCAGAGCTGAATGCTGATTACAAGGCTAGAAACGGATTCACTTCATCTGTAAACATGGCTGTGTCCAACAACTTGTAGCCTGCAACCTCACAACTGGACTTCTTTCTACGTGCTTGTTAAGATCACGATTGAATCATTGATGTCACATTGGATTATTTTCATTATCGATTAATCTATCCTTTTTTAAAATAATATTTGGAGGAGTTTTGAATGTCTGACAAAACATTCCCGATGATGTCATGGTGATGTCATGAGGGTTTGGGCTTAAAACCTAAAATACAAACTGGAGGCTTGGAGACTGAAAGATGTGGATATTCATCAGGCCTAACAAAGATGCTATTATTGGTTGCATTATGGGAAATGTAGGCCAATGTAGGGGAGTAAAAGTCAGGATATTACAGCCTCAGCTTTTTCTAAAGTCTTTTTTTTCATCTGTCTCCTCCCACTTTATGGATGTGCAGACTAAATTGCAAGCTTGTCATGCAGTTGCTTATTTTGTCCAAACAAAAGTTCAAATCTGAATGGCTTCGGTATATAATGACATAAGATAGAGAAAAGCTGTAAATTGTTACCCTGAAGGAGCATGGTAGATAAAAATTTAACAAGTAGTTATTATTAAGACTATCTAATCTCCTGATACTAAACTATTTGACTATCGATTAATGTTTCTGCAGTGGCAACCTGGGAATCTTGAACCTGAGCTAAGCATCTTGAACTTATCTTCTCTAACGCTGCTTGCTGCATGTGAAGACTGACATGCTTTCTCAAAGCCCCAGGACCGCTGATAAGCAAGGAATTTCAAAAGTTATCCAACGCATTCCATCAACATTGTATCAAGCACACTGAGGATTTGAAATTGTGTGTGTGTGTGCGTGCGTGCAGTGAAAACATATAACACCATGCTTACATTATACAGTAGTGGGTTTTTTTAGCTCAATGGGGTTTATTCTCAGAGTTCTTTCATGCTGCCCCCAGCTGTGGAGTGTGTGTGTGTGTGTCGGGAGGATCTATATTCTCACACTCTCACCTGCTGTGATGCTTCAAGTCATACTGTGTACAAGTCTCAACCTCCGGCCCACAGCAACTTTGAGTCCAAAGAGAGTCTCAGCTTTCAACTTCCTCCGCAGCTATCACAACATTCATGCTGGATTATTAACAGAGATATTCCAGGTCTTAATATAGTCCAATAAGGCAGCAGCATGCATTCAAGTGTGATATCACATATCAAGTGTAGCTATCACCACATGTCCTTAGTCACTGCCCTTAGTCAGCATTGTGCGTTGTTGGAAAGGTGATGCGCACTGCGACTTTGTGACCATTTGACCTTGTCGCCGTTTCTGCTGGAGCAACAGAATCCGCTATTAACTAAAACACCTGCATTAATCGAGTTGTCCAGTAAAGAGTAGCCTATCAACACCATCTTTGTGGGCATCCTTTACACCCTCCCCCCAAATCGCCCCCCCTGTGGTCAGTATTGTTGGCAGGCCGTGTCAACAGTCTGAACACTGTCCTTTACTTTCTGTCGCCGACGAATGAGAAACACAGACTTACCCTCACACAACCGGCCTGCGATGCGCTCACATCTGAGCAGCACGTCGGTTCTTTGGCAACAACGTTCATGCATTCATTCGTCTGTTTTTCTCTCGTCTCGTTCAGTAGCAAAACTCAACTCAACGCTGCGCATTCTCCATAGCTGGCACAGAGAGGCGAGCGGCGGGGGTGAGGCAGGGAGGGGGGTAGGTGTGTGTGTGTGTGTGTGTGTGTGTTGAGGGGGGGGGTCTGACTGGTCCAGAATCGACAAATAGCAGACCAGCTGGTTACTTTGGATTTTTGTAAATAAGCGACCAGATTATAATCCTTTTAAAACGTGCGTCAGAGTCCAAAGCCAGATACTCAGAGAGAGAGGATATAGTTCGCTCGTCCAAAGGTCTTTGTTCATGCAGCAGTATGATGCTCAGCGACTCTGTAACACCACCAAAACTCATTTCAGATGAACTGGCAATACTGCCCGAGTCCAGCAGGAGATGTAACACAACAGGGGCGTAGCTATGGGCCCTAAGGCACCGAAGGGAACCAACCTGTTACAAACATCTGCCACCAGCCACTTATTCATTTCATTTTGATTCATATTCATATTGAGCAGTTGGAACTATAAAGCAGTCAGAGGAACATATAAATTATATTTCTTAATGTGTTTTGCCAGACACATTTTGAGGGGAAACGTAATGGAATTGGACCTGAATTTGTCTGGCAATGTTTGTTTTGGGTTCTTTTTTAGATTACATTACACATTTTTATGGAATTTGTTTTCTGCACAATGCACGGTGTAGGGAAGTGGTCAGCATGGGCGGTGTGTGTACAAAGTTCAGCGCTTAAATACAGGTGACCGGGGATTTGCAACCTGACTCAAACCTGTGGTTTAGGCAACAAAAACACTTTAGATGAAGTTAGGTCAACATAGTGGTGTGAGTTAAATGTTAATAAAGAAAACAGATTGTGTCTCACTGCTCGAGCCACTGACTTAAACACCATGATCTGTCCCTGAACCAAGTGCTGAGAGTGCCTAAAAAATACCCAGAAAAAAATCATCCTGTATCTTACAAATCCAACACGTCATCATACCTAAATTACAAAATAGGTCCCAAAACGACAAGTAGGAACGCTCGCAACTACCCATCCAGTGACAAGCCTTACAGGACCTTATTTTACACAAGTCACGTGACATTTAACATTTCGTAAATGTGAAATGGTGGTAGCTTGATTAGGTTTAAGAAACAAAAATACTTGCTTGGGTTTAGGAAAAGATCCTGGTTTGGGTTGAAATGAGTGAGTCATCTAGCTATTTTACCTAACGCCTTGTGCCGACTACATGACTTTCAGTGCCGGCCGATGGCCGTGCTGTTCATGCTACACAACTTCAACTTGCCATCTTGTGACAGGAGTCTTGAAGTCGTTGTGACGTTCACACTACGTGAATGCCACGACTGGCTGACAGCGGCTGTGTCACCCGACGCTGGTCTCCAAACCACGTTTTGTCAAGAAAACACAGGTGAAATGTAAAACGGGAAATGACGCAAACTTACACATGAAACCGTTGTTTGTTATTATAAAGACAAAAAATATGGGTGAAAGAATGGATTAGCACACTCAGACAGCAGGGATTGTCTGAGCTACAGAGAGAGCTAGAGGGGAGTAAAAAGTCTTTTGCAGTGAAAAAGTAGCTGCCTGCTCTCATTGGCTGGATGTGGATGTAGAGTCGACCGACTCCAAATATTTGGCATGCTGGATATCTGGCAGATGTCGGCGATGTGTCAGTAATGTGTCGGAGGGCCGTTTTAATCAGTCGTTGTGTAATTCACACATAACGACTGCCGACTGCCAATGAACTGCGGATTTACCCTTGCCAACCGGCAAATCGGGCTAAAAATCGTTGTTGTGTGAAATAAGCTTAAACCATGTCAACTTTATTATACACAGGACTTGAACCTCAGCCTCCCGATTGAGAGTCATTAGATTACTTGGCACATCTGTTTTACAGATATGTTTTGCATAAACAATTTGCAGGTTGGCAGATGTGTTAAAAATGCAGGTCTATTTGCTGTTATGAATTATGGAGATGGTTGTGCAGAGAGCACACAAACTGAGTAATAGACAAAAATGCATCAAAACAAGGCTCAATTTGTGAAACACGTACATAACCGTGTTGTTAACACCCACAATTGGTCATATATATAGTATCTACAGTCTGATTTTCTAAACAATGGTTCAATAAATAATAATCAGATGACTAACAGTTTTTACTGTGAACTTGAGAAACCTAACATTTTCATTTAGAGTGCTGGCCAGTAAAGAGTTGGATCTTCCCCTGATGTCCATGAGTGAAGTCAGGTGACAAAGAGACTGCAGGTGGATGATTGAATCTAATTATCTGAGGAGAATCTGATGATCATAGTAATGAGGGAGGAAGTATCACAGTCTGTCTCTCCGTTCCTCCTCTTCAGCCACTTTCCCGGTTCCCCAGGCCCTTACACTGTGGTTTTCCATCCCGGCACCAGATGCCCTTGAACTTTCCATCCTTTCCACATTCTTTGAGGTACATTTTCTCTTGTTTGATGGATGTTTCAGAGGAATTACCCAATCAGCTGCGAAGTGTACATAAACTCCGCTATTAAAAAGGTAGTGCACTTGCATACACAATAGGGTGCAGCAACATTTCCGTTTAAATAAACGCTTTGTTATGTTTTGTCTGGGCTGATTATGGCTCTGTTCTCACTTCTCTTATCAGCCCTGCGGTTACAGAATTCTTTTAGGTTTTGATAATAATTGAAATGTTGTTAAATGTCCGCTCAGTTACTCAAAATGGACCGGCAAAACAATGGAACAAGCTTCTGTTCCTGGGAAAATATCACCATCTAGCCAAAAGGTCAACCCTAACATTGTCATGGGGGTTGTTGTCATGTGTCTGTTTCATTCACTCGTGTCACCTCAGTGAGCAAAATTAATAGTTTTCACTATTAATATCTGTGAGGTGTGCTTCGGCACCAGTCTTGAAGGGCTGCTAAAAGTTTTACATGCCACCAGATGTCACTGTATTCGCTGAATAAATGCTTTTTATCTAATATTAAGTTCAAAATATTGAAAACATTTACTTGGCACTTTTGGGGATCCTTGATTTGTTATTAGAGCAGCCCAGATTATTAAGCCATGGATTCAAATGTAGCAGATTTGTCAGCTAAACAGTCTGTAGTAGTATAGCAAAAATAGTTTAAGATTAGTAATGATGTTTGTGCCAAATTCAACCTACCCTTCCTATCTTATGTAACATAAAAGTAATCTTTTCAGACAGATTTTTCCTCCTCCTAGGTGGCAGGAGTGAAAATTAGCTATCCTCAATATTTCTTACATTCTGTTTTCACAATGATAAAGACAGATGGAGAAAAATTAAATACAAGATAGGATTTAGATTTTTTTGTGGACAACTATCACGTTTTTCCCAAATTATGATTATTTTTGTTAATCTATTTTCGCAAACAGCTAAAAAAAAAAAAAAAAGTATATAGAGGGGGGAAAAATCTCCCCAGGGGTAGCATGCCCCCCCCACCACACTTGGTTAGGGCTTAGACCCAAATGTTTATAATGTCTAGCTCTACCCCTGCTGCCTTATCTACGTGTTGTGGACCTTACTACCTGACCATTGGACTTTTGATGTTAGAAAACTCTGTGTGTGGTGCAGTGCAGGGTTTAGCAGGTTGACGACCCAAATGCAGGACTCAAAGGCCAACTGGTGTAGTTCAGAAATTTATTCAACAAAAAGGCAAAGGCAACAAACTGCGCGCACACTTACAGGTTTAGTGGCTGATCAAACAAAGTCCAAAAACAAAGTAATCCGAAGAGAAAATCCAAAACAAAATCCAGAACACGAAGAGACAGGGAAGGCTAAACACAGGGACTCCACAACTGAGGATAACAGAAAGCACAAAACACAATGACACAACAAAGACAAGACAGAAACACCAGGTATACACAGGAACTAACGAGCAGGGCGGGAGCAACACAGGTGACAGGAATCAGGGTAAACGAGGCACAGGCAGGGAGAGAGAGAGAGAGCAGAGGAAAACAGAGAGACTGACGAGACAAGCAAACATGGGGTAGAGTGAATAAACAACAGGACAGAACACACACTAAACAAGAATACAAGAACCCAAACAAGAACACACAACCAGAACACAGAGTGCAGGAGGCTAAACCAAAATAATGAAAACAAGAACTAAGACTAAGGAACTAAAAGCCAGACTCCCCAACAGGCCAAACAGACCGGATCATGACATTTGATCCTTGTCTGCACCTTGTCGGATTTGTTGTTTGGAATGCCTGCTCGGCTTTGAACTTTGCCTGCCTCTCCATCCCGTAAGCCTGCGTTCTTCCTCCCCTCTATGTGCGCAATCAATACTGAACTGCATCAGCACTGACTCAGGCGTCAATTTTGTGTCCTACCTCCGTTTTCCTGTTGCCCTGCTTGTACCACCAATGACAGAAAGTAAGTTAGGCAATGTGTTTGTAAACACTAACATTTTAAGATCAGCATCAACCAGCAGATTGTTTTGTAGAATAACACGGAGAAAGTTAATTTGTTAGAAGTGATTGTTTGACAACTCACCAACAAATTAATAGAATTCGTTCTCCTATATGAAACCTGTGAGAGAAATGCAATATTTCACAAGCTTGCATCCCAATGTAAACAAGGTAATAGATGTGAGGCGTCACTTGATCCAGGGTATGTGAGGCAACAACTGTGTTGGAAATCTCCCCACAGCACCAGCATCAGTCATTCTCTCTGCTTTTAATAGCAGAGTTCCTCCACGCATGAAAGGTCCAGCATGTGATTTATACATACCAGGATTAGCAATAGAAAGTAAACAATAAGGAAATTATATCATCTGGTCTTCCTCAAGGTTTTCCACAACACAAACTGTCTTTGAATTAACACCATGGACCTAAAACATCTACTATATTAATGCAATTACTTGCACTGCTAAGTAAAAGCATCTCAATATCTGGATTAGTATTTGAGTATCAATCCAATAAACTCAATATATCTTGTATTTGAGTATCAATCCAATAAACTCAATATATCTTGTATTTGAGTAACAATCCAATAAACTCAATACATTGAATCACTGTTCATGTTCCT
Source organism: Lepomis gibbosus (assembly GCA_029875015.1). Taxonomy (NCBI): domain Eukaryota; kingdom Metazoa; phylum Chordata; class Actinopteri; order Centrarchiformes; family Centrarchidae; genus Lepomis; species Lepomis gibbosus. The sequence continues at coordinate 3,088 of JAPMOB010225734.1, read as the reverse complement.
GCACTTTGACCAACGGCGTGTCAACTCCAACAAATAAAATATACTTTATGTGAAAAAAACTGTAATAAAGTTCAGCTTCACCGATAACTTACAGTATTTCCCTTTCCCAATACCCTGTATGTCCAGATGTTTGCTGTCCTCTTCCAAACTGAACCCACCCAAATGAGGATTATCCTCAGATCTCCCCCTCTATCCAAAAACTCCCCTGGATCACCTTCATCCACACTTGGGTGTAGATTTATATTCCCTTAAAATACTTTGGTGCTGTGCAGAGGTGCATGGGGGAGTTACTCAATGAACCAGTTATGTAACGGTGGAATTTTTCTTTGCTCTGTACCAGTGAAATTCCTTGTAACAGCTTGTGGGTGCAAAATGTCACTTCTCACACAGCCTTGCACACACATGAACATGCACATAGCGAAACTGCAGATCCTGATCACATGCGTTAATCTATGAGGCACAGCTTGACCCACATAATTAAAATCCCTCCAGTTCCCTTTAGTAAGGTTTACATAATTTAACTTCACAGAAGATTAACCGCTTGCCCTCTTTTTTCCCAGTAAACTCTGGGGCAATTTTCTCAAATAGCCGTAGTCTGGGTCAAAAACTGCTCTCAGTACAGTACAGTAGTCTGTACTGTATATTCGTCTGTATGCACATGGCCTACGATTTAGCAGTGATTTGACCAGATCAGAACAGCTGAGGTTTTAGATTTGAATGATCAAATCCCCATTAAGGCTAACATGTGGGAAACTGTTCTCCAGGATCCAGGGGTCTTGGCTGGTGATCCTGTGTCTTTAGGCTGGGTTTATGTAACCAGATTAGGGTAGTTGGTTTTAGTCTTGAGGGTCACTGAGGCCTGAGTAGCTCTTTAGTTTTCCAATCTAAAATCCTAATCACCCCGAAGCAGCTTCCCAAACACAGATATTCCTGACTGAGCTCCTGTTCTGTGTGAGGTTGTGAGGCCACCTGGGAGAGATCCAAGTCGAGCTTTGTAGGCCTGTATGGTCCTTTGATGGCCCTAAAAAGTCACTAATGAATGGCTGAAAAACCTGGTGACTGTGTGAATGTAATTTTTCGGCTGCTTTTCTGCAAAAATAAGAAATAATTAGTGGTTAAAATAAAATCTTTGAACAACACTGGACCTGAGGGATTCAGAGCCTTGGGCAAGAACTGCAGAGCCGGTGGTTATAAATTGCCAGTCATTTCACTGGGATGCCCCTGAAATGAATTTTAACAAAATATTGTACAAGTGTCAGTGACAAATACTGATACACAAATACTTTCTAACAACTGAGTTCTCTGATAAACAGGCCAAAAATACCTGGTTTTGTTTAATAATTTAGTAAGAAGTTGAACTGTAATAGTTTGTACACACTTTGAGGAGCACTCACTGACTTGCTGAATACATGGATAAACAAATGCTTCCACACTGCCACCTACTGGTAAACTATATTCCTGTCAGACCAGATAAGCAGATGCATCCATGCATCGTCAACGTCGAAAATGTACCTGGCAATAAACCTGATTCTTATATCAGTTCTTCTAATAAATTCTGATTCTTCAACCCAGAGAAACCCCCTTCTCTCAAGCCGCCACCCAAAGACCCTAGCACTATTATGTTCCTAAATTAATCCTACACAGGAAAAAGAGAGGCAGCTGATAACGATTCAATACAAGGTTCTGGGCTAACTCAATATCAAATGCCTAACTCCAGGTTTATAAATCAAAGCCATCCCCCAATTCTCCCCTGCATCCTCAGGAGGTAGGGCTTCTGAACACACCCTGGAGTGAGTTCCTCAACACCAGACTTAAAGAACAAGATCAGTGTGGGGTGTGGCCCTAGGCTAAGTGTATGACAGTGTAGAATAACCTTACCTTGCAGCAGGAGGGGGAAATTGATTACCCAAAACTTTTATAATAGTGGTAATAATATTTTTGAGTAAACCATAACTTAAATACAAAACATTTTAAAAAACATTTAATTTCTGCATACTAAATTACATTGATTCACTGATGCTTATTAAAATTAAATTCCACTAATTCTTCACTCAATAAATGTAATTGTGCACAACTTACACTCCGAGGGAAATCTACTCAAAAAATGTACTAGTCAACGTGAAATTTACAAAATGCCCATTTTCAGATAGTAGTCCTGAAAAATACGAATACTCCATTGTTACAATTCAAGTTCTCTTTATTAGTATTAAAACATCTTCTGTCATTTCTACATTTAACAAACACAAAATTAGGCACATTTTGCATAAAGCTGAATAGACTAAGTAACTGACTGCTTGATAAGGTAATTAACAAGGAACAATTTTGATAATCAATTGGTTTTCATTCTTTTTTGCAATAATGTTGAACATTCTCTATTTCCAGATTCTTAATGAGATTTTTTGGTGTTTTTACTTACTTTACTGTGTTTTGTGGAAAAAGCGTAATTATAATATGCATAATTATGTGGAGTTTTATGGAATTATAAGCAAATAAAGATAGCTAATAAAGATTGTTTAAAATAAGAAGTCCCACACTATGCAAACTGTGAAGTCAGGTAGACGAGTAATGGAACAATATCAGAGTTTCTGCAGGTTTCACCTGGTCAAATTTAGTACTTTTTAAGACCATTATGAATGAATAAAACCTATATTGTGACCTAAAAACAGAAACGCACAAAGGAAATGCAGTCTCAAAATTACTTGCAGAGTAAATCAATGTATTCAAATTAGGGTTGGGTGATGTCTACAAAATTGGCATTGGACAATGTCAACAATGAAACACCAGGATGGACGATGACATTTACAAACTACGTAATTAACAAGCCCGCCTGCGGTGCACCTGCTGATGTGAAAAATGGATCACTGGTGGGGATAAAAAAAAAAGAGTTGTGTCTTTATGGCGACTTTATAAAAAAAATTAACCTACTGCTGTTGGATAAACACATGACCTCAGAATCATTACAGATCGGACAGTTCATGTTTGCCTTTTGTGTCTTAATTTACTGCTTTATACATTTATAGAAATTATTATTATTATTATTATTATTATTATTATTATAATAATAATAATAATAATAATAATAATAATA